>ML358999.1:0-20567 GCA_005239505.1 Nicotiana paniculata | reverse complement strand
TGCCACATCTTTCACTGTTTAATCTGTGTTGTCATTTCCCGTTATTATTTTCAGATATTTCAGACTGTTGTTTTCTTTTGTCATTTCAGTATTTGCTATCTCTTGACCCCAGCATGTTCTCCCCGTAATTGTATTCTTGTTTAGTTTCTGCTATACTATTGAACTGCACAGGTACACTTTGTTATCGTGTCTTAGCCTCGTCACTACTTCGCCGAGGTTAGGCTCGACACTTACTCAGTACATGGGGTCGGTTGTACTGATGCTACACCTGCACTTCTTTATGTTGTGCAGATTACGCAGCCGGACCCGGAGGACATCATTAGTGGGAGTGTCTTCCAGCTTATCATAGAGGCTTCAAGGTATACCCGCTGGCGTTTGTGGGCCTTGGCGTCTCTTCCATCCCTTTGTCTTCACTTATGTCTTATTTTTTCCCTAGTTTCAGAGACAGCTATGTATTCTCTTTTCAAACTTGTATTTAGCACTCTTATAGACAGTTCGAGAGTTTGTGACTCCAGGTTTTGGGAAAATTTACGTGTTGTTGTATTATGTTGTCCTTATTTAGCTTGAATACATATTTATTTCCGCTGTTGAATTGTGAACCGTTTAGTTTATCCTATTAAATTGATGTTAATATGCTAGTTTATCTATACACGTTGGCTTGTCTAGCGGGTTCAATGTTAGACGCCATTACGACCCGATGGTAGGATTTCGGGGCGTGACATATATATGAAGTTCATAGGATAACCCAACCCCACTAGGTTAAGGCTTATGAGACCTGAGTGTTTAAAAATGCTTTCATAATTATTTATGAATGCCTTACATCCATGTCCTTAAGTATCTCTTAAATCCTCATTATGAATGCCTTACATCCATGTCCAACTATTAGCTTGTAAACATCCATACTGGGGTGGATTCTCCTTTGAGTCAACCGTATTTGTCATGATCAGTCTATCTCTTGTGAGTTAGACTATAGTTGTGCCCAGTTGATTATTTATGTAATTTCAATATTCTCCCATCATGTTTGACTATTCAACTAGTCCTGTGTAGATGATTTGAGTCTGTTAAGTGTGATGTCTCCCCTATCCTTAACCCCTTAATGATACTGACAACCTGATTCTTCAATGTTTGAGACTTATCTTGTCTTTTAAAGTCATAATCTTGATTGAAATCCTTATATGTGTGGGAGTTTGGTATGAAATTTGTTTACCCTCCATGAATTCACATTTTGAACACTGTTTTAAACTTATACTCAGTCTTTTTCTTTCCTTTGTTGTTCTATATTGAACCTGGTTCAAGGGAAACCTTCTACTATTATTTGGTTAAGTGCAATAGCCTGCTTGTGTCACTGTTTGAATCTGTATTAATGATCTCACGGGATTCAAGTAATGTCATTAGCCTAAGTGCATGTTCATCCGTGATCAATGTTAAGGCATTAGAAAATGCATCCTAAAGCTTTTATAATCCCAAACTTTGTGCCTTATTTGTTTATAAGATGTGTGATTTCTGTTGTTCAATTTACAGCAATAACTGTAACGACCGACCGGTCATTTTGATCCCTAGCACATCGTTTGGCGGTTTGAGTCCTTGAGTAGATTCACTTCAGGTATTATGACTTGTACATGTGGTCGTAATTTAATTTCAGGAAGTTCAGAGTTGATTTGGAAAGGAAATTCTAAATTCGGAAGCTTTAAGTTGGAAGAGTTGACCAAGCTTCGACTTTTGAGTAAACAACCTCAAAATAATGATTTAAAGGTTCCAATAGGTCCGTATGACGATTTTGGATTTGGGCATATGTTCGGGTCGAGTATCGGGTGGCCCGGGAGTTTCGGCGCTTATTACAGAAGGTTGGCATTTTGAAGGTTTAAGAATCCCCTAAGTTTGGGTTGAAGTGAATTTTGATGTTATCGATATCCGTTTGGGATTTTGAGCCTGGGAATAGTTCCATACGATGATTTTGATCTTAGGAGCGTGTACGGACGTTGATTTGGAGGTCTGTAAGTCATTTCAGCGTCAATTGGCAAAAGTTGGAAATTTGATGATTTTTGGGAAGTTTGACTGGGAATGGAATTTTTGATATCGGGGTTGGATTTTGATTTTAGAAAGTGTGAGTAGGTCCATAATGTGAATTATGATTTATGTGCAAAATTTGAGGTCAATCGGACTTGATTTGATGGGTTTCAACGTCGAATGTAGAAGTTTGAAGTTCTAAAGTTCACTAAGTTTGAATTGGGGTGCGATTCGTGGTTTTAGCGTTGTTTGATGTGATTTGAGGCCTCGAGAAGGTTCGTGTTATGTATTGGGACTGGTTGGTGTGATTGGACAAGGTCCCGGGGTGTTTTGGGGTGATTTCGGACCAAATTTGGATGAAAAGCTGTTAATGGTTTGCTCGGGGAAGAGATGCGTTCGCGAAGAAGGATTTTGGGCTGGTGGATTTTGCCATACGCGAACACGAACACGAAGAGGGGAAAGCGAACGCATAGGTGGGCCTGGTAGTGCTTCGCGAACATGGAGGCTCAACCGCGAACACGAAGAGGAGATGACGGAAACAGGGCAAAAGGCCTTTGGCCTACGCGAACCGGAGGGCGAGGGGCAGTGGGCATCACGAACGCGGCTTGAAGGTCGTGAACGCATAGAGTTAATATGGAGGCTGTGGTTTTTTTCCTTCGCGATCGCGAAGAAGAGCGAGCCTAGGCAGATTGGATTTAATGCGAGATTTGGCTCATTCTCTCTCATTTTTCACTTGGTTGGGCGAATTTTTGGAGCTTTCGAAGAGGAAATTTCATTATCTACTATGGGGTAAGTTATTTCCACTAGTTGTGAATTAAATACATGAGTTACATGTGGATATAAACATAAAATTTTATAGAAATTTGGGATTTTTAGGAAAAACCTAGAAATTGGTAATTTTGAAATTAGACCACGAAATTAGACATGGAATTTGGAATAAATTATATATTTCAGTTTATAATATTAGGGGTAACATTTATCTTCGAAAATTTTCAGAATCCGGGCATGTGGGCCCGAGGGTTGACTATATTGAGTTTTTGAGAAGAGTTGGGAATTGTTGTAAATTGATTAATTACGGGTAATAGAGTATATATTTATGGATTTACACATTCGTTTGACTAGTTTTGGAGAGACGGGCATCAGTTTGAGGTGTTTGAGTGGCGTTGGGCCGGTTATGGAACGTCGGAGCAAGGTAAGTCTCATGTCTAACCTTGTGAGGGGGAAACTACCCCTAGCTATTATTCATTGTTATGTGCAACTAGTTGTGGGTGCTACATACGCACGAGGTGATGAGAGTCCGTACGTAGCTATACCATGTTTATGTCTAGGTAGACTTAGGATCTTATCATGTAATATTCGAAATACTTGAACTCATTGTGCTGTCTTACTTGATCGAATATATTAATTTTATGCTCATGTTCTACAATGTAAACGCGTGTCTCAAAATTTCGAGAACTTCCTTCCTTTTCTTGTGGGGCGGGCCGAACGCCTCAGCAGTATATAGATGCATCTATGGATCGTGCCGCTCATCCCTAGGCAATGTACACATTATTGTGGTTCAAATATTCACGAGCTAACCTTCCATGATGCCCTGCATAGTATGGTATTTCTTATTTGTTCGGTATTAACACGTTGCATTGTTCTGAGACATCACGACTAAAATACAAGATCGAGAAAGTTATGCTTTAAAGGGAGTAATAAGAAAGTTATGCGTTACAGAGTTACTCCATTATTGCTATGCCCTTCATATCTGTTATGAATTATTATATTGCTTTATGGGGACCTTATTAAGTATCGATGTCGACCCCTCGTCACTACTCCTTCGGGGTTAGTCTAGATACTTACTAGGTACACGTTGATTTACGTACTCATGTTGCATTATAAACTAAATATGCAGGAACTGACAGGTTCATTTGGTGATCATCTTGGCACGTAGGTGCACCTGTTGAGGAGGCTTTATGTGAGCTGCATCCCAGGCTACATCGCAGTCCACTGAGTCCCCATTGTGCCATTTATTTTATTCTATCTTATTACATTCGGGACATATGTTGTACTATTATTTTATTCCTTAGAAAATGCTCATGCACTTGCAACACCGGATTTTGGGAGTTTCCTTCGGGTTATTTATTATTGCGATTTGTGTAAATATTCTCATATACTTTGTAAATTCTATTTTATATTGTTCAATTAAGAAAAAATTTCGATTTTAAAAATACTAAAATGAGTAAGTAAATTTGTAATTCACCGTTTGCTTGCCTGACGGCGGCGTTAGGCACCATCACTGTCACGACCCAAAAATCTATTAAGGTCGTGATGGCGCCGGACAGCACCGTCAANATCGTCAGGCAAGCCAATCATTAACTAGTTGAAATAAATTCCTGTTTTAACATTTTTGAAATCATTACCTTTAACTTATTACGTAATAACTAAACAAAAATCCGTTAAGCAAATACGATGGTTTAAATATTCCATTTTAGCAAATATATATCCCAAACACATCCCAGAACCCGGTGTCACAAGTGCATGAACAATTTCTAAGAATTTATACAATCATTACAAAGCTTGTCCGAGATACAAATTGGACCATGAAATTTAAAACAAAATGAATATAATACGAGGGAGACTCTGTCAGCTGCGGATCGCCTCCGGATGATGCAACTCGCCTAAGTCTCCAAACCAGCCACATCGCTGTGAAAGTACCNTAGTGACGAGAGGTCGGATTAGACACTCACTAAGGTCCAAAAAATTAATTTAACACAATATGATATCAATATAGGCATACGAGGATGATAAAACAGTAAGCATTATGGATAACTGTAATTCAAATAAATACTGAAAGTAAACAAACAGGTACTACTTCCTCATTTTCCCCCAAATACCTTAAATAAACAATTACTTCTTTATTTTCCCCCAAATATCTTGTCACTTCAAAATTCATGAAAAACGTTTAACAATTTAGCATGAGCATACGGGATAAGAACAACCGGCCTGAGCCATCATAATAATCATCTCTGTGCACTGCCGAGGGTCGAACGGCCCGAACCATAAGTGCACCTTTGCCATAAAATAATCATATCTATGCATTGCCGAGGGTCGAACGGACCGAACCATAAGTTTCATCTTTCAATCCGCCTTGGCGTACGACCCGCTCCCATGAGAGTGGGGGAAATAACACTCCGCTCGCGGAATGTAAATTGCGAAGCGGTCACATGCAGTCATGCACAATCAACAGTCCACCCCGACTACGTCGGGAAAACAAATATTCAAGTAAATGACAAATTTCTCTTTTAAAAATCACCAAATAGTATTTAAATCCTTTTTTTTGAAATTCATTTGCCAAGTTTTATAATATTCAATAACATAACCTTATTCCGAATACAACTATCCATGGAGGAGTCAATTCTCTTTTAAATGATTAAGAAGATACACTCTAGCCTTCGTAGGAAATAAGTTACAAATTCAATAGCATTATCAGTCTAATATCATTGACAGGATCACATGCACAACACGTAAGGCATGCTAGTGGGTCCTAGACTACCCGGACATGGCATAATAGTAGCTACGCACGGACTGCCGTCACCTCGTGCGTACGTAGCCCCCGCAGATAGTAGCACATACCTAATTAGTTCCCCTAGGTGGACAATTCCCCCTCACAAAGTTAGAAAGGAGACTTACCTCGCTCCGAAATTCCATAACCGGCTTCCAAGCCCTTCCGACGACTCCAATTGATGCACAACGCCCCAAAACTATTCAAATAATGGGAAAACCAATAAAAATTCACTCTAATACTTGTAACAATTCAAATTATATAAGTTGCCAACTCCGCTCGAAAAGTTGACCAAAATGCCCTCGGGCCCACGTGCCCGGATTCCAAAATTTTTCGAAGATAAGTTCTACCCATAGCTTTACTAACTCAATTATACAATTTACTCTAATTTTCATGCTCAAATTCATGGTAAAAGTCAAAAATTTCAAATTCTAGGTCTTCCCCAAAAATCCCAAATCTATACTAATTTTTCATGTCTAAATCCATGTAAGATCACATATTTAACTCAAAATAGGAAGAAATCACTTACCTAGTGTTTCTTGGTAAAAATCCCTCCTTGAACTCTCCAAAATCGTCCAAAACAAATGAAAGAAATGGGCCAAAACTCGTGTTGAAAACAATTTGCCCAGGCTCATCGAGTTGTACTTTGCGCTGTGCAGGTTGTACATCCTATTATAATTTTCCCTTGTTGTACACCTTCTGTTAAAACGCCCATAAATCCTTGTAAAAATATCCAGATGACAAACTGTTTGAATATTTAGAAACTAGACTTGAAGATCTTTAATTGGATAAGTTGTACACCATATAACTCTTTATATATTCCGAGATATGAGCTTTTAAAGTTGGCTCCATGCATCAGATAATTCTGTCGAAACTGCTCCACCAGCCATCTTCAATCGATCAAAACTTTCTGATAAAATATCCAAATCATGAATGGTTTAACTTTCTGGAAACTAGAATGCAAGGGATACAACTTTTATGTTTTGCAAATTTTCAGATGCCTTATATTTTTATATATACGCCTCTAAATTTAGCTCTTTGATGCATCAGTTGCTGTCCAAAACAGATTTGCAACAGAAATTTCAACAACTATTTTGGCCCGAAATCCATTACGTTAACCTTTCGAAATCCACCTGAGGCCCTTGGGACCTTACCCAATTATATCAACATGTCCCAAAACATGATACTAACTCGCTCGAGGCCTCAAATCACATCAAACAACGTCGAAATCATGAATCGCACTCCAATTCAAGCTTTATGAACTTTGAAATTTCAAATTTCTACATCAGATGCCGAAACCTATCAAATCACGTTGGATTGACCCCAAATTTTCACACAAGTCATATTTGACCTTACGGACCTGCTCCAACTTTCGAAATTAGAATCCGACCCTGATATCAAAAAGTCAAACTCTCGGTCAAACTTCTCAAAAACCTTCAAAGTTCTATCTTTAGCCAAATGACTTCAAAATGACATACGGACCTCCGAATTCACTTCTGATCGTGCTCCCAACTCCATAATCACCATACGGATCTATTCCCAGATTCAGAATCCCAAACGGACATCTATAACACTGAAATGCACTTCAACCCAGACTTATGAAATTCCTTATAAAATGCTAACTTCCACAATATATGCCGAAATGCTCCCGGGTTATCCAAAACCCGATCCAGACATACGCCCCGGTCCAAAATTATCATACGAACCTCCTGGAACCTTCAGATTCTGATTCCGGGATCATTTACTCAAAATTCCAGTCTTAGTCGATTCTTCCAACTTAAGGCTTCTGAAATGAGAATTTTCTTTCCAATTTGACTCCGAACTTCTCAAAATTCAATTCCGACCACACCTACAAGTCATAACACCTGAAATAAAGCTGCTCATGAATTCAAACCGCTGAACGATGCGCTAGAGCTCAAGACGACCGGTCGGGTCGTTACAATCACGACCTGTAGTGGATTTTGGGTCGTGACAACTTGGTATTAGAGCGTAGGTTCACTTAAGTCTCACAATTCATGAGCAAGTCTATTAAAGTCTTGAGGATCGGTATAGAGATATCTATAATTATCCTCGAGAGGCTACATGGATGTTAGGAGGACTTCCTTTCTTGATTTCCTCATCGTGCAGTTTGATTCCATTGAGTCTTGTGCCTTTATTTCCTTCCTACTCAATCTTATGCGACGGGAAGCGCTTGTTATCAATTGGGCATCGAGGAGTTGTAGTGGTACTGCAGATATGGTGCAAGATGTTTTTCCCTGCGTGTTCGGGCAGGCTATTATCGCCGACTTGAAGGATGTTCTTTGTTTCCAGCTCAATATCCATATTTTCTATGGTTTCGAGACTGTGCATGGATTTCTATGATGTCTATGCATTGTATATCGCAAAATCTTGGTGTAATAGTAAGGTGCTTGGTTATGTGTCGAGGTAGTGAATGACATGAAAAGAGGATTTCTCAGCGCATGATTTAGAGGTTCAACATGTAATTCCAGCAAAAGAAGGGCAATCAGACTATGGATGTTCCGTCTTTGGTTGATGGAGTAACGAGACTTGATATTTTTGAGCATGGTGGAATTTCAATTTTGATGTGGTATTGTCGTCCTTTTTGGAACGCATTAAGGTTCCCCAGTGTTATGGTCTTCTTCGATTTGCCTTCGGGGCAGGGTGTTGTGAAGTGGTAGTGGAGAAGTGGTGGTCAGAGATAGCGGTGAGTAGCGATTTCGGGATCAAAATGGTGTTTCTAATATTGATGGCTCGAGAAAGATGATCTTCCAGGAGGTTTAGAGTTGGGGGCGATTTATCAGTCCAGGTGATACACGTATGGATTTGAGTTGAGGCAGCATTTGAGTAGCAAGGAATGAGGAAAGACATGTAGGAGGTGTGTCGCGGCGGGTAAATTACTAGCAGGTCAAGTATGAGAAACGAAGGTCGAGAAGTTACTTAAGGGAGATGGTTTGACCGAAGTAGGAGTGGCGGAGTAGCATATGGATTCTGTGGTAGGATAGCCATGTACCTTGATAAAGATTTAAGCGATTTGGGAGGCATGGTGGAAGTGACTAGGTCCATGGATTTTAATTGGAATGGTGGTTACTGTACGGGGAAAGATTAAATATGGCCGAATGGAGTTTGCTTGAAATGAAGAGCGGTGTGAAGGTTTAATTATCTTTTCAGATGCAATATGACTTGAGTTCGGAAGGTAATGTTGAACTTGCAGTTGATGTCTATAAGGAAGGAGCAAACTTATACAGTTGGTGGGAGAGCTTGGGCTCAGGAGGGTAACTGATTTCATGGTGGTTGTACCCAGTGCAGCGTCGTTGGAAGGGGTCAGTAAGAAATCACACAAGTGGGTTATCTCCTGTGAGCAGGTTAGCGGTTGTGTGATGTTGATATAGCTTCTATGAAGAATACTACTTGCTACCTGGTAAGAACAAAAGACTTCAAGAAATTTGGATGGTTAACTGTACGGGATCATGGTAAATTAGAAGGAGAATCATTGTGGGCTCTACATTATGTGATGGTAGTTTGAAGCTAAGTGGGGGGAGCCCCACCGTCTACGATTGGATCGCGTGGTTGTCGGCTTGTGCATCTTCTGGTTATCGGTGCATTGGTGGATTATTTCTGACTAAGAGAAAGAAACATCAGGGGTAATTTGGGCAAAGAAATTGATAAATGTGTTCTATATTCCGCCTTATTGATTCATGTGCAAGTTTTGGGAAGAATCAGAGTTTATGTTTTGTGGATGTAAGGTACAAGGAAAGGAATTTAGCCAGCCATTTTTTTGAAAGGGTGTTCATGCGCTAGCAGAGCGTTTGAGTTGGTTACGTTCGAGATCAGGTTAAAGTGGGTGATCCTCAACAACGGTCCTAGTGGGTTCAAGAATTAAAGTGCAGTGCCTAAGGATTTTGGGTCCTTTGTGTGGTTAAGGACCGAGTCTTCGCAGTGGATTGCGAATGGAACTTGAAATGTTCTATGTCATCATCGGGTATGCGGTGCAGTATTGGAGTAAAGGAAGAAATAGTTTTGGATTCGAGGAAGGTCTTGAAAAATGGGTGTACCGGTTGGAGATGCTATTGAGCGCTTGAAAAGGGTATGAGATGATTCATGGAAATTGAGACGATGTGGTCTCGCGATTCGGGTCACTCGGGATGAGTGTAATTGAGTTCGTTATGTTGTGAATGGAGCTATTATTATTTCTAAGACATGTCAAAAGTACATTGAAAAAGGTTGGGTCGGTTAGTAATGGTTGAATCGGCATGGTTGTGGCAATGACCAGTTTCTTTGGTGTGTGAAGCTATACATGTGGTTTGTAGTTGTACGTGTGGGCTTGACAATCACCATGACCTGATTGATTTGGGAGGTACTTGATTCAATTGGCCTTGTTGTGTAGATGGACTCCGGAAGAGTCATGACGGTTTGGATCACGACTTGAGATTTGTATTTTTTACGGTTTGGGACTTCAGTTAATGTTGCATTGCCTCTTCTGAAATGAGCTAAATGAAAGGTTTCTAGACAATGAAGTGTTTATTCTACTGGTAGTTCAGGAGTTATGATGAATTCGTGTTGCCTCGCGTAGCGGCATGATAGGTGCAGTTGGACGCATCAGAATTTGAAAGTTGAGGATCAAGGTTGCGGTTCGGTTTTGATAAGAATGTCATGAGCTCGGATGAGCAGGGAAGAATTAGATGTTTAGAGTAAGCTGACATTATCCTAGTGTCGCTTGGGAATGGTGTTCTGTGGAAGGAGCATGGTGTATTTAATTGCGGATTCTTGATCTGCTTTACAGATTTAGTACAATTGGTGGCATGGCTGTGGAGGCTTGGCTACCTGGGCTGAAGGTCATGGGAGAGTACCCCGAGAAATTGTATGAGTTGTGGAATTCTAGTCACTTAATTGTTAAAGATCGAAACCAAGTACATAGATTTTTGGTACTATCATTAACGTGAGAGTTCATTCCTAGAAGGCGCTCTATCCTTTTGGTTGGGAACTATTAGGGTTGTGCCGAATTGAGAAGGTTTGATTATTCGCACATGTGTTGAGGTCCCCTGTAGCTTGTGGTGTCATATGGGCAGGATAGCTCTCGAGATGCAGGTCATTTATCGCACCTTTGTCGTGCTTGGGTTTTGTGGCGTATGGCGCTATCCGTATCCTCAGAGCTGTATTTTTGCACTTAGCATGCTTGTGGCCGATATTCGATATTCTATAGGCAGAAGCAGTATGGCTTGATGGGTATGTCCCTATTTATGGTTATGAGTGGATCAGGTGGCACGCCTCTACGGGTATCATGTTTGGATCGGGTTGCACGCAGCAACATGTTATGTTGAGTACGGTTCCCTATATCTATTCCTACATATTTTGTTTCTCATCCTCTAAGAAGGTTTCATAATATCTATTTGACCGTTGTATTCGTTACGCGGGCTAGGTAATTCTTTTTCAAAGTTCGTTCCTCCTTATGTGTCATATTCGAGCTGTAGCGTGTCGGCACATTGATGTGTCATATGAGATCCAAGTCAGTGTTTGAGGTGGCTTATTGCCTGAGCAGCTTGTACTGGGTGAGACAAGATTTTTGAACATGAAATTCTGCAATCAAATATATACAAGGTACATTAAAGGGAAAATATCATTATTCAGTTTAGAATGAGGTAATGGTTCTTGTCAGGAGGAGAGACTCCATGTCTTATTGATTCGACAGGTGGTTATGAGTTTCTACATGTCTGTTTCGTCGTGGCAGTATTGCGAGAGTTGAAACAAGATTTATATATGTCAGTAGATGTATTGCGAGCATCATATTTGTGAAATTTCTGCTATTGTGGTCGGAGGATGTATTATGAGAGACCAACTTATGTGGTGCATGGTATGTGTAACGACCCGATCGGTCGTTCTAAGAGTTATAGCCATTTTCCCCCTATATCTGCTTCTTTATGTGTGGCTCAACTGAGATGTGTTGTATCGGGTTGGTAGGTTCGAGTCCGGGGTAGTGTTGGAGTGGAAAGAGACACTTAGTCTCTTATTTAGAAAGCTAAGTTAGAAAAGTCAACCGAAAGTTGACTTATAAGTAAACAAATTCGGATTTGGATTTTTATGGTTCGGGTAGCTTCGTTGGGTGATTTTAGACTTAGGAGTGTGTCCAGAATGTAATTTGGAGGTCTGTGGTAGAATTAGGCTTGAATTGGCGAAAGTTAGAAATTTGACGATTTTTGTCGGCCGTAGAAAATTAGGTATCGGGGTCGGAATGGAATTTCGAAAGTTGGAGTAGGTTCGTAGTGTCATTTGTGACATGTGTGCAAAATTTGAGGTTATTAGGACGTGGTTTGTTAGGTTTCGGGGTCGTCGGCGAATTTTGGAAGTTTCGAAGTTCTTAGGCTTGATTCCGAGGTTGATTTGGTGGTTTTTTGGGTGTTCCGAAGGTTCGACTAAGTTCGTGTATTGGTTTATGACTTGTTGGTATTATTGGTTGAGGTCCCGAGGACCTCAGGTGTGTTTCGGGTGATTAACGAATTGGATTTGTGAAGTTTGAAGTGTTATTTTCTGGTGTTGTGAAATTCTGGTGTTTTTCCGCACCTGCGGATGGGGAGCCGCATGTACGATCAGATGCGGAATTGGGCGACTAGGGCTGGAGTGCAGATATGCAAGTGAGGGCCGCACCTTCGAGCCCGCAGGTGCGAGTGGAGAACCGCAGATGCGGAAGTGGACGGATAAGTGGAAGTCGCAGGTGCTCTCCTAGGACCGCAGATGCAGTTGGGCAGGTGCGAAGATGGGGTCCGCAGGTGCGAGACCTCTGGGCAGAAACTATATAAGCCACACTTCACGAATTTTGCCCTTTCTTCACTATTTTTGGCCGGTTCTTGAGCTTTGGGCAGAGATTTTCAAGAGGGAATCAAGAGATATCAGTGAGGTAAGTTACTTGGGCTTTATTACGTGTGTTTGTGATGATTTTCCACTGTTTAGTCATGAAATTAATAGAAATTTAGGGTGAAGTTGAAGGGGTTAGGGCTTGAGTTTTAGAGAGTTTGAAGTGAGGATTTGAGGGACCAAACGAAGTCGTACTTTGGCGAATTTGATATGGTTAGACTCGGGAGGGAACGAGCTTTCTAGTTCTGCAACTTTTGTTGGGTTTCGAGACATGGGCCCAGGGGCCGAGTTTTAGCCTATTTCGGATGTTTGGCTTATTTTTGTAGTTTTTCGTGGAATTCATTTCTTTAACCTATGTTGATAGTATTATTTTGATTATGGATAGATTCAGAGCTTTTGGAGACCGAAGCGATGGACGAGGGCATCCCGGAGTAGGATTTTACGTTGTTAAGGTAAGTAACAGTTTTAACTCTAGCTTTGTGGGTATAAACCCGGAGAATAGATATCATGTGACTATTTGGAGGTGATACCCACGCTAGGTGACAGACGTGTGGGTGTACGCCGTGAGGGATTGAGACTTAGTCCGTCCCGTGAGGTTGTGAGGCCTAATAGCTATTATCTGTGTTTATGTGATTACATGTTTGTTGAACTTGATTGCCTTCATGTTAGAGATCATTCTTAGGATTTATTCATGCTCACATTAGTGGTACTCAGTCATAGAAATTCTTATACATGTTTAGCTCAGTCTCTACTATATTGCTGCTACACTGTAATACTTGAATTGAGCTGTGTTCCCTTATTTGTTGTGAACTGTGAGGCTAGAGAGGTGCATGTCTGAGTAAGGCCGAGGGCCTATTGTGGGATATTTTATTATAGCACGTGAGTTGTCCGTGCGGATCCAGATTGTACTATAGCACGTGAGTTGTCTGTGCGGCACGTGAGGGGTCCGTGCAGATAGCACTTGGGCTGTAGGAGCCCCTCCGGAGTCTGAACAACCCTAGTGAGCGGAGGTACCTATTGAGCGTGTGCATTGAGGGCTGAGGGATTGAGTGACATTACTGTGAGGTTTTATTATTTTTGTTGTTACTGCATTTATCTGCTAATTGCCTTGTAGTTTTTTGCTGATTATGAAATTTACCTGTTTACTCCTGTTTATTCTTAACTGTGAAAAGTAATAGTTGAATTGTTCTGCGTAGCTCATCTCTACTACTCAGTTCCTTAGTTATTTCTATTATTTGCTGAGTCGGTTGTACTCATACTACAACCTGCACTTTATGTGCAAATCCAGGTGAGTTAGAGCGTGGCGATCGTTGAGTTTAGGCCGACTATTGTTGGAGACTGCAAGGTAGCTGCTAGCGTCCGTAGGACCTTGTTTCTCCTTCCATCTTCTATTGCACTTTTTGGGCTGTATTGGTAGTTAGAAAGTTCATATATTAGTTTGTGGATTAGACGCTCATGACTTAGTGACACTCCGATATGTGGGGCTCGTTTCTATATTTTTCAATATTTATATTTAGAGTTGGCTTGTTTATGAGAAATTCAAATAATGGAAATATTTTATTAAATTCTTATAATCAAATTAATAGTAATCTCTTGGGAAGTAGGCTTGCCTTGTATCACGATAGTTGCCATCACAACATGGTTTAGATTTGGGTCGTGACAGTATGATTTCGGCATAGGTGCATGATCATGTTTTGGTACAGTGTGTGGTGATTGGTACGGTGTTCGTATGTTAGAATCAAGTCTTGTGGAAATTTTCAGAGGGTAGAAATTTTATTCTTAGGCTTATTGACTAAATAAAAGGGAGGATCTTCAGTCTAACTCGAGCTAATGTGTCCAACTGGATTGTGGTAGCACGAGCAGGTGCACGAGGTATTAAACAGTGATTTTGGACAACTCCGGAGTAGTTCTTGGCACGTTCAAGGACGAACATTGTATAAGTGAGGGAGAACGTAACGACCCGACCAGTCATTTTGAGCCCTAGCGCGTGATTCGGAGGTTTGAGGCCTTTAGTAGCTTCACTTCAGGAATTATGATTTGTACGTGTCACCGAGATTTAATTTCAGGAAGTTCGGAGTTGATTTGGAAAGAAAATTCTAAATTCGGAAGCTTTAAGTTGGAAGGGTTGACCAAGGTTTGGCTTTTGAGTAACCGATCTCAGAATCGAGATTTGAAGGTTCCAATAGGTTTGTATGATGATTTCGGATTTGTGCGTATGTTCGGATTGAGTATCGGGTGGCCCAGGAGTATTTCGACACTTATTACAGGAGGTTGGCATTTTGAAGGTTTAAGAATCCCCTAAGTTTGGGTTGAAGTGGATTTTGATGTTATCGATGTCCGTTTGGTATTGCGAGCCTGGTAATAGTTCTGTATGGTGATTTTGGTCTTAGGAGTGTGTCCGGAAGTTTATTTGGAGGTTTGTAAGTCATTTCGACATCAATTGGCAAAAGTTGGAAATTTGATGATTTGTGGGAAGTATGACTGGGAATGGACTTTTTGATATCGGGGTCGGATTCCGATTCTAGAAGTGGGAGAAGGTCCGTAATGTGAATTATGACTTGTGTGCAAAATTTGAGGTCAATCGGACTTGATTTGATAGGTTCGGCGTCAAATGTAGAAGTTTGAAGTTCTAAAGTTCACTAAGTTTGAATTAGGGTGCGACTCGTGGTTTTAGCGTTGTTTGATGTGATTTGAAGCTGCGAGCAGCTTCGTGTTATGTATTGGTATTGGTTGGTGTGATTGGATGAGGCACTGGGGGACTCACGCGTGTTTCAGGGTGGTTTCAACCAAATGTGGATGAAAAGTTGTTAATGGTTTGCTGGTGCTGGGGTTGTCTTTCGCGAACGCGGGGGAAGAGATGCATTCGCGAAGAAGAATTTCTGAGCTGGTGGATTTTGGCCTACGCGAACGCGAAGATAGGCGAGCCTGGCAGTGCTTCGCGAACGTGGAGGCTCAACTGCGAACGCGAAAAGGAGATGAAGGAAACGGGGCAGAAGGCCTTTGGCCTACGCGAACGCGACTGGGGAATCGCGAACTCGGAGGACGAGGGGCAGTGGGCATCGTGAACGCGGCATGAAGGTCGCAAACGCGTAGAGTTAATTTGGAGGCTGTGATTTTTGTCCTTCGCAATCGCGATGGTCTTTCCGCGATCACGAAGAAGAGCGGTCCTGGCCAGATTGGATTTAATGCGGGATTTGGCTCATTCTCTCATTTTTCACTTGGTTGGGCGAATTTTCGGTGCTTTTGAAGAGGCGATTTCATCATCTACTATGAGGTATGTTATTTCCACTCGTTGTGAATTAAATGCATGAGTTACATATGGATTTAGACATGAAATTTTGAAGAAAAACCTAGAAATTGATAATTTTGGAATTAGACCACGAAATCAGACATGGAATTTGGAATAAATTATACATTTGAGTTCGTAATGTTATGGGTAACGTTTATCTTCAAAAAAATTCGGAATCAGACACGTGGGCCTGGGGTTTGTTTGTATTGACTTTTTGAGCAGAGTTGAGAATTATTGTAAATTGATTAATTACGGGTAATATAGTATATATTTATGGATTTACACATTTATTTGACTAGTTTTGGAGAGACGAGCATCCGTTTGAGGTGTTTGAGTGGCGTTGGAGCACGTTATGGAATGTCGGAGCAAGGTAAGTCTCATGTCTAACCCTGTGAGGAGGAAACTACCCCTAGGTGTTATTCATTATTATGTGTAATTAGTTGTGGGTGCTACGCATTGTTATATCGCTAGTAGTTCGAATATTCACAAGCTAACCTTCCACTGATGCCCCGCATAGTATGGTATTTCTTATTTGTTCGGTATTAACACGTGGAAATATTTTGAGACATCACAGAATAAATACAAGATTGAGAAAGTTATGCTTTAAAGGGAATAATTAGAAAGTTATGAGTTACAGAGTTACTCCATTATTGCTATGCCCTTCATATCTGTTATGAATTATTATATTGCTTTATTGGACCCTTAGTAAGTGTCGATGTCGACCCCTCGTCACTACTCCTCCCGGGTTAGGCTAGATACTTACTGGGTACGCGTTGATTTACGTACTCATGCTGCAGTTCTGCACTAAATGTGCAGGAACTGACAGGTTCATTTGATGATCATCTTGGCGTGTAGGCACACCTATTGAGGAGACTTTATGTGAGATGCATCCCAGTCTACGCATCACAGTCTACCGAGTCCCCATTGTATCATTTGTTATACCCTATTTTAACACGGGTCAAATTAGATAACCTATTTGAAAGACCGAGATTTAACTAATTAAAGGGTCGCCACCTAATTATTTTAACAGTGAATTAAATTTTAGCTAAATAATGCTTAAAGTTAAAATGCATTAAAGTTAATTCCATTTTATGTTTTGCTTAATCTTATAAATTCTAGGTAAGGGTTCTAATTAATCTTATAGGGAAGGTTATTAAAGCACCATATATGATCCACTAATAACGGTTAACCAGTCAAACTTAGGTTAAATAATTAGAAAAAGGTGTTTGAGACGTAATAAAATAATTCACTTTGAAAGCATTACTAGTAAGTTTCTAAATAAAATTTACACAATAAGCAAAAAAGGCCTTTCGAATTAAACTTTGAAACAAACAATTTTGTTCAACTCCAAATGCGATAAAGTTCTAAATCAAATAACTTAAAGAAAAGGCCAGCCAAATTCCAATTCTTGAAGACTCACGTTTTTAAATGAAAAGTAGTTCAAGTTTTCAAGCTTATTAAGACATGATGAGGAGAAAATAATTTTCTTCCTTAGGTCTCATATAAAAAATACTACCCTCAAAGAGCTAAGTGCATTGTATCCTTTTAAGTCCTTATTAAAAAGATACTTTGCTAAAACTAAAGTTGTAATTTTAAATGATAAAATTAATCATCAATCATAGGTTCAAATAAAACAAATCACATAAATTAACAAAATCAGACATAGTAAGTAAAAAACAAAAACCGCCATAGACGACCCCAAGCGATTCACTTATTTTCTTGCTATCCGATGCATCTATAGGATATGTTATGCAATGACTCCATGTGGTGGTGGTAGCGTTGAGTCTCTATGAGACTCCACTGCGGCAGTCTTGAATTAAGACTCCATGTGCTCCAAAGTGTACATGCAATTGAAAGAAGAAATGGAAATTAGAATTAGAGGGGAAACTTATGCTTAATGGAACAGATGGAGAACCAAAGACACGTAAAATTCCTATAGCTATAGCTACACCATGCTCCATTTGTTGAAACACATGAAGACTAAAGCAAGTTTCTTGGCATCTCAAGTAGTTGATCAGACACATACTGCACTTTTATTTAGAAGTATACGTATTGATTTTGACTTATGACTTGTATCACTAAAATTACTAGGCTAATTACACTAGATCGATGGTCCGGAATACAACTAATCTCAAATGATGACCAAGGTCTCATTTTAATCACTCTGGCTATTCATAGTCATCAAAAGAACAATAATACTTTTATGCAATTGAAGAAAATGCATACAGTTCTACAAACAAATTATGAATCCCATTTTCATGAACATGTCTATCTTATCAGCAAGTTTCTTTATTAAAAGGAATTTATAATTTGGGAAGGACATTTTAACTAATCATTAAGTAATAGATTTAGGCTACTAACTTCATACAGTTTCTTTCAAACATACATATTCTAATGAGACATGCTAAGCCGAGATTCGACATCGAACAAGTGTTTACATAAATATTGTATGTGACAGTTTTTTTTCCTCTTAAAATAGGACTAAAACATAACACATCCTAAATCATTATTTGCTACTGCATGAAGAGCTAATAAGTAATAGTTTCTACAAGAAAATAATAAAAATAGAGTGACAGCCCAAACTAATTACCTCACAGATTAATAAGAAGTACTTTGAATGTCAAAAAAAGCAAATGGAAGTAACAACATTTTTCTTCAATATGTGCAGATCATAAACATGCTTAGATCTGCGGAATTGAAAAGAGAAGAAAAATCACTAACCTATTTCAGGGCAGTGAACTGAGGCATTAACTTTGGATCTACCGAACTCCGACCACGAAAGCGCTACCTCAGACCGCCGTTAAACACCGGAACGAACACCAAAACGCCTCTGTTTCGGTTAAGAAACCAACAAAGGCCGATAAGCTAAATTTTTTAGAGTAGTTTTTTAAAGAGGAAAAAATGAGCGAAGAGTAAGTTAGTATTAACACTCCATTTTCAATTTTGAGCGGGATTTCAAATTAGCCATTTTGAGAGTCAAAATAGCCGTTAAAAAATGATCGAAATTGCAGATGTGAGACAAGATTTGTACGAAAATGGAGTGTACATCTTTTTGGCAAAGCTTATAAAAGTTAGAATCTTTGACACAAATAGGAAGAAGTCAAAATCTACGATAGAGAAGAGGGCAGGCGTATGGAGAAATGTTTTGAGAAAATATAGTTATTATATTTGGTGGGGCATCACGGCTAATGTGGGGAGGGGATTGTTGGGCGGTAGAGAAAAGGATTTTGGCCATCTTTCTATGCTTGTTAGGTTGAAATGCAATAGCCTTCTCCTTCTTTTAATTGTGTCTTTGGATTTCTATCTCTAATAGATTATTGTATTAACCACATTATATTATATAGTAATATTAGCATATTAGTATTGAGTAAGTAATTAAATTATTTAACATGCCTTAGACATATCATAATTACTAGTATAAAATTATAAGATACTCTGAGAAAACTATTATGCTAATTGTTGAATAAAATACTATAATATCATTGGAGTAAATATTTATAAGATATAGGATTGAAGAAATATTCATTATTTGATTAAATAAAGAACGTGATATACTTTTAGCAAAAGACAATAAAATTTTATTAGAATAATAATGGTAGTAATATTAGTAATAATAATCAAAATATTAAGTATGTCTAGTTTATGCCAAATAGTTGAATAACTTGTTTTTTTTACATTATTAGTAGCATTAGAAGCTCAAAGGAAATAATTTGAAAGAAAGGAGGGGCACAATTTGATGTCAACATCATTTATTTTATTCTGTCTTATTACATTCGGGACAGATGTTGTACTATTATTTTATTCCTTAGAAAATTCTCATGCACTTGTGATACCGGGTTTTGGGACTTTCCTTCGGGTTATTTATTATTGCAGTTTGTGTAAATATTCTCATATACTTTGTAAATTCTGTTTTATATTGTTCAATTAAGGAAAAATTTTGATTTCAAAAATACTAAAATGAGTGAATAAATTGGTAATCCATCGCTGCCTTGCCTGACGGCAGCGTTAGGCGCCATCACAACCTGTAGAGGATTTTGGTCGTGAAAATAACAACATAAGTATTCTTGTTGTCATATATGTCTAGAAGTTTGATTTTCAATACTTGTTCATATGTGTGATTCACTCATTTAATGCTGAAGTATATTGACTGTTCTATATGTCTATTTCTGTGTTATTCTGTTAAGGAAAGTAGGCAGGAAATGTCATAGTAGGTGGTTTTCATTGAAAGGGCCTCATTGGCATTCAAACCTATAGGGAAGAGTTGGTCGTTAGTGGTTAAAGGTATTTAGGAGTAGAGTTTAACTCTAGGTTGAGTTGCTCTCCCTGACACAAGCATTTCCTTGGGCCTTGAGACCCTTGGGAACTTTGAAGTGGGGATTCAAAGAGGGCATTGACTGTCACGACCCAAAATCCATAAGGTCGTGATCGCGCCGGACATCAATGTCAGACAAGCCAAATCATTAATTAATTGAAATAACTTTCCGGTTTTAACATTTATGAAAATATTTCCTTTCACTTTATTACATACTAACCAAATAAAAATATGTTAATTAAAAATAATGGTTAGAATACCACACTTTAGCAAATATATATCCCAACACATACCCCAGAACCTGGTGTTACAAGTACATGAGCAATTTCTAAGAATTTATAAAATCATTACAAAGCCTGTCCGAAATACAAATTGGACAAGGAAATTTAAAATGAAAAATAAATACAGTACGAGGGAGACTCTGTCAGCTGCGGATCGCCTCCGGATGATGCAGCTCGCCTAAGTCTCCAAATCCTCCACATTTGCTATGAAAGTACCTGTGCGATAAAATGCACAGCAAGTGTAGCATGAGTACAAAAACAACGTGTACTCAGTAAGTCGCCCGC
>ML358998.1:0-29950 GCA_005239505.1 Nicotiana paniculata | reverse complement strand
ATGTTGTGCACCACACTTATAAGTAGGAGGCTACAGGGCATTTAGGACTGTCACTCTTTCTTCCTACTTTAGATCGTGTGGTACAGAATAGTTGTAAGAACTCAATTTCCTAAACTCTATCTTATTCATAATAAGACGATACCTATATCCAGAGAGACAGCTGGTAAGAGATATGGCTATCGAAGAGTTGAGTCAGAGGAACTCGACTTTGCATCATGCTTATGATAAGTAAATGTGAGGTCTTTAGCAGATCATGTGTGTACTGAAAGGTGTAAGCTTCTTGATAAGGATCCGTAGGGCAAGAATATCTATCCACTCTTATGGTAAAAAGCAACGAAAGAATCAGAAGATACAATTTTCAAAATAAAAGAAGCAAGGTGAAAAACGGTACGAGGTACCTAATTAGTAGAGATGAACATTATCTACAATTCTGAAAGAGAGATATAAGCATTTTGAGTTACCTTCAACAATAACAGATGTATGTATAATTGTTCGTACCTATCTCATTTATGTCTTATGGAAGTTAACAGAAGTAGTATAAGAAAAGGATAGGATAGCATGATTTGGCTGGGGTTTAAGTAACCAAAATGGTGAATGGATTATTTGTGTTATTGGACATTTCCAAAGGATATTACAGGGGTGCTAATAGATTTCCTTGTGAGACACCTAAATGGTGCACTCTATAATATTACAATTAGATGTGAATACTAGCATCATCAAAAAAAATTCAGAAGATAGGCACTGAAATCCTGGAAGGGATAAATATTATCTTAGTGTGACTCCCGTCCCTAGTAGAGCGAGAACGTTAAGCAACCCGAAGAGCCACTGGATGGAGAAAAGGGGAGATAAAAGAAAAAGAATGTCTTATTGAAGTTTTTAAAATAAAGTGATAGACATAAATGTTAGCGGGATATAAGAAGAGAGTCAATGAAGCATTATAAGTAAGATATGATACATGGATGACAACGGTAGAGTATTACAAAATCTATAGTCAAGGGAAGGAAAAGACGAGAGGTAACAAACCTTAAGGCAACAAAAGAGTATAGGTCATAAAGTCACATCCTTATTTCGAGGAAAAAATTCGTTACTCTAACGTGATTACCAGAAGGAAAACCTAGACCCCAGAGTAACAGAAATCAATATAGATTGGTGAACAAGATAAAGCAAACATGAATTAGGGACTGAGTGATTTGATAATAGTCGGCGTCACGAGAATTTAAGAGGTTATTTTCCGGCAATAATAGAATGGACGACAGAAGAATACCCTTTAAAGGTCATTCGATAATACGTTTCCCTAAACCAAGCAATATGAGCAAAGTTAAGCTTAAGGGACTGCAAGTGCCAGTTACACTAAGTGTCACCATCGCGAATAAGGAAATTTCGTTATCCTTGGTATAGAAAGATTACCGCAAGGCAAGTAAGGGTCATCGATGGTGTGAAAAGACGCCAAAAATAAAGAGGTAAAACATATATACGTAGATCATCATAGCACTAAATCTTAGTACTCCCCTAAAGGGGGGAATATGGAGTGATATGGTATTAAGTAGGAAATATGTGATTCAGGTAACTATGGAATAGTAAAGGACGAATGCAATAAAAAAGAGAAAGGGAAAACATTGCACTTATTTAAATCCTTCGAATTTTCTACGATTCCAGAACATTATGAAAACACGACGTCAAGGAGAAGAAGTAAGGGTTCCTTCCCCATATGTTATTGATAAATAAGGGGCTAGTAGGAGATGTATGTTAAGATAAAGGAAATAATCGAAGAAATATTACGCGGATTATTGATATAAGAATGGGCCAAAGAGTAGTTAGTAGTTGATTCAGGAAGAGCCTAGTTATGGTTAGACAAGAGGATACAGACAAATTAACAGATCAAGAAAGATAAACATAGTAAAAACCTAATATAGTGAATTCAGCCTCGCAGGTATGACATCGTGATCCTTGAGAAATATTCAGATAAGAGTTGGAGTAGTTAAAAGTATCGTATGAGTGTTACGTAAATAAAAGAGAGTGCCACTGAGAAGAAAGTTAAAATATTAGTTCAGAATCAACCCTACAAGCACAGGGGCGTGGCGGTAAGTAACTACGGATAATTATAGCGAGGAAGAACATCAAAAATTTTATTGGGTATTCGATGTAATAAGCTCGAAGTTTTACAAGAGTCAGAGGGTCCTACCTAAGTACTACAATAAAAGATTAGGTGAGGAAATAAGGAAGAAGGCTTCAACCTAACCATGGTAACTTGAAGGAGAAATGGTCATGTAAAAGCGGTCTCACAACAACATTGTACGCACTCCATAAGAAAGTGGCACCTACCGTGGCTAATGAACGGGGAGTAAAATCAAAAGTGATATTCGAGACCATATGAGTTGCACAGAAATCCTGGCATGCGTGGGAACTAAGATAAGCTAAGTATACATGCAACAAGGGGGCAGAAAGATCGAGAAAAGAAATAGCTTATGTTAAAGAAAGCTGAGATGGAACGAAAGGTATTATTCGATCAATGATCCAATGTTAGTTATGTTATGAACGCACTTAAGATTTTGGGGTACTATGAATCATATATGTTGACAATCATACAGCCATAGAAGACTCCAGTATAAGTTAAAGGAAATAATTGAGCCCAAGTCATATACAAAAGTTTGAATTGTTAGAAGATTGTATCATGGATATTCCATAGCGTCCATAAAGGGCTAAAGTAATAACTAATACCATGAGCCACAGATCGGAAGATACCTTATGCCTACATAAAGGTTGATCAGAAGGAAGAAGAAACTAAAGATTTACATCAACAAAGTAAACTAGGAGTCTGATTATTGGACCCAAAAAATTCTAGAAATCGTAATTAAGAACATTGCAGGATCACTCATAATATTAGAGTACAAGAGAGATAGTATAGTAGCCATACTCTATAACGACTCTACGATAAAGCCAGTTAGAAGAATACCAGCCTCATGAGAAGCCAGTATGAAGCTCCTAAATTATAACTATGTGGAAGGGAGTCCATGAAAGAGATAGAATATGTGATGTGAAATTTTGAGGTAAGTAAGGTAAAGGTGAACAACGTACGAGATATTCATATGCAGAAGGTTGTGTATAGTCCATACTTCAGATAGAAGGCTAGAAATATTGGGATTCAGTATCTAGTAATAATAGCGGCAGCGTCAATGGCATATCTTCCAGCCTATGGTTTCTAGGTAATGAGAGGTCTATTTAAGAGAACAAAGAAGAGTTAGAGACAATGTTATGTCTTGCTTAATGTTCCAGAATAACACAAGGAAATCTATGGTGCAAGGAAGTTGAAGGAAGGTTGCGAGTAGTATAAATGGATATGTATGGGTTGCAAGCTAAAGTATGGTAGAGCGACAAGGTTGTAGGAAGACAGGAGTAAGGATAAGAAAGGGCAAGTAAGAAGGTGACAGGAATGCAGAAGCCCTCGGGATTAAGCCCACAAAAATGAGAGAGAGCTGATGGGTTCTCTAAATTATATAAAGCTCAGTATAGCCTGAATGAGCTCAAAGGAGTCTAAGACTAGTAGCATTTAGAAGAGATGGAATTTCGACCTGATAATAAAATGAGGGTGTAATTGTGACAGATAAAGGACGACGTTTGGGCATTTGATTGAATAATGATCTGAAGAAAAAAAAGAGAAGGATAAAAGATTTTGCGGACGGCACGATTAGAATACCCCTATAAGGTGAATCACATTATGATACAACAAAATACGATTTTGGAAATTACCCCAGATGTTACCCGATGAGACTTGATCCCTAGTAAGAACCAATGAGTGTAACTTGGAGTTTGGTAGTGAACCACAGTAACGATAAATCGAAGTAAGAGTTATGGCAATAAAGTCAGATAATCAGGTCTATGAAATAAGATATAGCAATATTCGTAAGTTCGATAAAGTACCAAGCGAAGAACTTCAGTAATGGCTAAAATCGGAAGAAAAAGGAAAGAAGAGCCGCATAGGCACACTTACAAGTTCAGAGTCGTACAAGCTGCATGATAGAAGGTAGCAACAGTTACGAGATTTGAAGGTCGACCGCAAGTCATGGTGTGAGAAAGAGGCCTAAAGGGAGGAATCCCCTGGCCTTTGGGTTTATTCACAAAGCAGTTGCCTAGATGGCAAGGAGAGTACCAAAGTATTCGAAGGGAATAAGTTAGGAAAATGATAAGTGCATCAGTCAACATTCGAGGACGAATGTTCCAAATTAGGGAGTGATGTTACACCTCATGTTTCGTACGTAAAAGTTTCATCATAACTGAATCGACGTAGATTCGGGGATGAGATTATCTTGAGGTTATAAGCATTTATGCTATTTATAACAAGCGATAAGTAAAATGCCATGAAGGTTAAAGGGTAAACGAATCAAAGAAAATGAGTTGCATGGAAGGTTGTCAATTTGGAATAAAATACGGTACGAGCTATAATACCCGGTATTTATGGACTAGTGCCATGCAAGGTACCACATGACCATGATAGTGAGGTGTATAAGGTATGTTAAAGTGAGTAGTATTTTGAGTAATTTGAGATAATTCTTAATTATGTGGGTAATTGGTTAATTATTTATTAGTAGGGAATTACCAAGTTAATTAAGTTAATTGAATAAGGTTTAATAAACCTTCACGGCAGCCAACTAAGTCCACCTAGTGACTCTTAAACTCATGTGAAAGGTGGCATATTTTGAAGGTTTGGTGTGGCTAAGTCATCACATAAGTGGGGCCCACTCCCAAAGACCTAAATAAACCTCTCTAAATTCATTTCATGTCTCTACAAGCACAAAGGAATTTTAGCAAAATCATTCATAAAAGACTTCATGTCAACAATGTGATTTTTGCTACAAAAAAATCATACGAGACTACGTAATGTTATAGCAATGGAATTTTGCGATTCTAAGGGAGTACGGTGTAATCTTTCTCAAAGAATATCATACGGACTTTCCCCTACTTCGATCTGTCATTATATGTGTTGTCGCAATCAATATGTTTTGGAGGGATTGTCAATAGAATCGGATAAGGTATGTTAAGGCTAAACTTTCCTTCATTTTGGCATGATCTCATAATTACACGAGTTTGATAACGAGGCATAAAGAGAAGTTCATACTCCCGAATTTACATACATTATCCTAGTCTCATAAGTTATAATATTCTCCCTTGAGTATCATCTTCTTCCAGTCAAGAGAGCAGAGAATCTATATATACAGTATTACAGTATTTTCATTACCATAGAGTTATAATCAATGGGAAGGCCCCTATTGGGAAACCTCTGATCAGATGGTAAGTTATACATCGAGCCTACTATGGCCAAGCGCCTATGAGCGAGCCCCGTTGGCGGAGATACATAGCCTAGTATGGCCGAGCACCTATAAGCGAGCCTACTACGGCAGAGCAGTTATATATATATATAACGAGCCTTATAAGGTCGGAAAACTATTTTACTTACTATATTGAGAGAGTTGAGTCAGTATCAGCAAGTGAGCATATCTTCAGATTATCTTTGACTTCTAGTGACTTTAAGTTATTATATTATCAGTCCAGTTTCAGCTTTCAGTGTATTGCCTTACATACTCAGTACCTTATTTTGTATTGACGTCCTTTTTCCGGGGACGCTGCATTTCATGCATGCAGGTTCAGATAGACAGAGGGGTATACCTCTTCATTAGGTGTTGCCCTAGTTCAGCTTGATCAGTAAGCTCCATGCCCTTCGGAGTTGCCAAGTCTAGAGCTTTATGTACATCTTGTGTATCTATCTATATATATATATATATATTATGAGTAGGTCGGGTCCCTGTTCCGATCACAATATATCCATCAGTAGAGGCTTGTAGACATATCTTGTCAGTTAGTGAAGTATGTTGGGCTTGTAGGCCCTTTATGTATATTTTGTTGGTTTTCCAGTCGTAGTAATTACTATGGCCTTGTCGACCCAGCTTTATATTGATGTTTAGTCAGCATTCGCAATTGTCTTGCAATGTGGCCCATGGCCAAATTATGACATTATATGTTCAGAGTCCCTTAGTCGTAGGTTGGTACGCNCCCCCCCCCCCCCCTCCCCAGGTTCGGGGCGTGACAATACGATATGGTGGAATGGAAATGGGCTGAGTGCCCGGAGCCAAATCAATACAAAAAACAATATCATTGTCGGGTGGCATCCCCTGCAGATCTACAGGAAATACCTCTAGAAACTCACGAAAAACAGGCACGTAATCCATATAAGGAAACTCTGCACTAGAATCATGGACATAAGCCAAACACCCCTTCTCGACCATACGCCAAGCCCTCATATAAGAGATAACCTTACTGGTAGAATGGCCAGGAGTCGCTCTCCACTCTAATCAAGGCAACCCCGGCAAGGCTAAGGTCAGCTTCTTGGAGTTACAGTCCAATATAGCGTGATAAGGTGGCAGCCAATCCATACCTAATATAACATCTAAATCAACCATATCGACGAGTAGAAGATCTACACTAGTCTCAAAACTCCCAATAGTGAACACACATAAACGATACACACGATCTACAACAATAGCATCCCTCACAAGTGTGGACACGTATACAGGGGCACTCAAAGAATCACGAGGCACAACCAAATATGAAGCAAAATAAGATGACACATAGGAGTAAGTAGACCCCGGATCAAATAGAACTCAAGCATCTCTACTGCAAATTGAAACAGTACCTGTAATAATAGCATCGGATGACTCAACCTCAATTTTGGTTGAAAAGCATAACATCGGGGTTGGCCCCACCACTCTGAACCATATCCCTGGGACGGCCACTAGCTGGCGGGCATCCACATCTAACGGCCTGAACTCTACCTCTAACAGTTTGGACCCGACCTCTGGCTGTCTGACCGCTGCCTCTAACTGGCTGAGCAAGTGGTGCCGCAACTAGGAACCATGGCACGAGAACGTTGATGTTGTGCCGGAACACCCAATAGCCTCGGACAGGTCCTCCTGATATGCCCATACCCACCACACTCGAAGAATCCATCCTGAAACTATTGTTGTAGAAACTGAGACTGACCCGAGCAGGCCGCTTGATCACACAAATAACTCTAAATAAGAGGTTCACTGATAGGAGCTGGTAGTGCACTGTAGGCTAGCTGTCCAGAAGGAGGCACATAAGGACCACAACTCCTTGAAGCACTGTGGGATGCCTGAAGTTCTTAATGGAACGGCCTGGGGGTATGGCCTCTATCAAAAGTACCCCTGCCTCCAGATGAGGTGGCGCTGAACCCACCGGAATAACGAGGTCTCTTGTCAGATACTTAACCTCCTTATGCAAGAACCATCTCGACTAGCCTGAAAACATTGGCAGCCTCCTGAAAAGAAATCTCACTCCCAGTCTCCTTAGCCATCTGCAATCCTTTAGGCTGAGCAAGTCCGTCAATAAACCTCCTCTCCCTCTCTCTCTCTCTCTCTCTCTCTCTCTCTCTCTCTCTCTCTCTCTCTCTCTCGGTGGGAAGCAGAAGAAGAACATGATGGGCCAAATCCACAAAATGGGTCTCATACTGAGTAACAGTCATACTGCCATGCTAGAGACACTCGAACTGATAGTGGTGATCCTCTCTCAAGTTGATAGGTAGAAACTTCTCTTGGAAGAGCTGAGAGAACTGGTCCCAAGTAAGAGCAGGCGACCTAGCTTATCTGGTCAACAAATAATCCCTCCACCATTTCTTGGCAGAATCAGTCATCTGAAATGTAGCAAAGTCAACCCCATTGGTCTCCAATACACCCATGTTCCGAAGAACCTCATGATAGTTGTCAAGATACTCTTGGGGATCCTCTGAAGTAGCACAACTTAAATGGACTGGGAAGAGCTTGGTAAACCTGTCCAATCTCCACAAGGCCTCAGAAGACATAGTTTCCCCATCACTGGTCTGTGCCACAGCAACCGGCTGAACTACTCCGACTGGATGAGTTGTAGGAGTCTGATATTGGGGAGCCATATGCTCTGAAGTGTGGGTAGCAGGAGTCTAGGCTCCTCCTCCAACCTGAGATACGGCTGGTGCCATGGGAAATACTCCAGTCTGGGCCACACTCTCCATAAGGCCTACCAAACGGACCAAAGCATCCTGAAGTACTTGGGTTGCAAAGAACCCCTTAGGGACTTAAGCTAGCCTGACAGAAACAGTCTGAGTTGGAACCTCCTCGTCAAACTCTACCTGAGGCTCCATTGATGGGCTGCTGCTCGGGTTCTAGGCTGAGCCCTACCCCTGCCTCGACCTTGCCCCTCGTAGGAGCTGCCACTAGAGGCTCTGACTACTGCTCAGCTAAAGAAACAGTATGCATTCTCGCCATCTGCGAGAGAATAAGAGTAGAAGAGTTCAATCAGTATTGAGAATACAAAATCGCACGACAGAGAAGAATAGAAGTGAAATTTGTTCCTAAACTTTATAGCCTATAGGAGATAAGTACAGACGTCCTCGTACTAATTCCCCAGACTCTACTAAGCTCATTCGTCAATTGTGAGACCTGGGTAACCTATTGCTCTGATACCAGCTTGTCACGACCCGGAATCCCCACCGTCGAGACCGTGATGGCGCCTAACATTACACTTGCTAGTCAAGCCAGCGTTAGAGGTTTATTAGCATATTCTTTTACATTTTAGTGATTAACAATAAGCAAGCTATAACAATTCAAAATGAACGCACAAATATATATAACAGCTTTGACTATATACTATTACTACCTAGAATCTGGAGTCACAACTCACGAATATTCTAAGATTTTACTACAAGTATTTTTCCGAAAGAAAATACAATTATTTGTGTAATAAAGAAAACAGTAAGTATGGGGTATAGAAGGGGACGCTAGGGGTTGCGGATGCCGACAAGTCTACCTTGGGTCTCCTAGCAAGTGAATCCTGCAGCCAACCTCTCGATCAGCTCGCACTAGCTCTAAAATCTGAACAGGAAGTGCAGAGTGCAGTATCAGTACAACCGACCCCATGTACTGGTAAGTATCGAGCCTAACTTCAATGAAGGAGTGACGAGGATACGGCGGGATACTCACAATATAATCTGCATACAATATATAATAAAAGTTTAAAGGAAGACATAATGAAATAAAGCAGTAACTTGCAAGAAGTAAATACAATTCTCAAAGTATTTCCTCAGTGTTCAGCTACTACCAATCCTTAAGTGCAATTTAAGACTACCGTATAGCTAACACGGTGAGGGAAAAGTATGAACGTATAGGTTGTTGCGACGCGTAACCCGATCCCACTGTACATATCATATTCCTCCCTTATTTCCTCATAATAACATAAACAACAAAATATAAATAAAAGCGTTGTCGCGTGCAACCCGATCCCACCATATCACACTAATCACAATCAAATTTCACCCTTATTCTACCACAAGCCACCCTTATTACACCTGTTACGGTGTGCAACCCGTCCCATCGTATAATATCAATTCACCCTTATTACACTTATTGCGGCGTGCAACCCGATCCCACCATATCAATATCAATTATTCAGTAAGTACATAAATTTCACAATTCAAATCACATAGCGCTTCACAAAGCTTAACTTCAAACCGAAACAATTAGGAAGATTGTACACTATGAAAATAAGTAATACTACTCGGCGAGACCAATCCATAATATACCATAAAAGTATCGATAACCAGCTTAAGCAAATTGTAACGACCCGACCAATCATTTTGAGCATTTGCACTTCACTCGGTAGTTTACAGTGATGAGTAGCTCCGTATGATGTATTATGAATTATGTGAATCGTCAGTTTTGGTTTTCAGGTTATTCGGATTCGGTTGGGAAGAATGAATTTCAATGTTGAAGATTTAAGTTGAAAAAGTTGACCAAGTTTGAATTTTTGTGAATTTGACCCCGGAACGGAGTTTTAATGGTTCCGTTAGGTCCGTATGGTGATTTTTGGACTCAGGCGTATGCCCGGATTTGCATTTGGATGTTTCTATAAGGTTTCGGCACAAGTTGGAAAAAAATTTGAAATTTAAAGGTTTGGAAAGTTCATAAGTTTGACCGAAAGTTGACTTTGAGGATATCGGATTTTGATTGTAGTTCCGGGAATTTGGAATAGCTTCGTCATGTCAATTGGGACTCGTGTGAAAATTTTGAGTTCATTCCGGGATAATTTGATATATTTCGGCGCGAGTTTTGGAAATTTAAAGTTCAAACTACATAGATTTCGATTTGAGGTGTGATTCTTCATTTCGATATTTTTATGTGTTTTGACGCCCCGAGTAGGTTCGTGTTATGTTATGTGACTTGTTGGTATGTTTGGACGGGGGTCCCGAGGGGCTCGAGCGTGTTTCAGATTGATTTCGGATCATTTTCTTCAATGTTGCTATTGTTGGTTCTGGTGTGACCGCACTTGCGGTTGGTTTGTGCAGGTGCTATGGATGCAGAATAAAAGAAGGGGTCACATGAGCAAAAATAGTGCTGGGTGAGGAAGACCGCAGAAGCGGAGGCTTGGGCGCATATGCGGATGCGCAGGTGCGAGGTGATGAAGCGCAGGAGCGAGATATTTTGCAGGTGCGGATGGTGGCTCGCACCTGCGAGGTCGCAGAAGCGGGTATGTTGTCTGTAGGTACAAGGGTCGAGTCCTCAGTTGATTTCGTAGAAGCGACATTGCAGAAGCAACTAATGTGTCGCAGGTGCGGAAGCACTGGGTAGAGGATATAAAATCGAGGGTTTTAGTCTTTCTTCATATTTTGAGATGTGTGACTCGGATTGAGGCGATTATTGGAGAAAATTTCATCACAAGGATTGAGGTAAGTGTTCTCTACTCGGCTTTGGTTATATTTCACGAACCTATCTTCATTTTTTGCAACTGGTTAATGAATTTTAAAGAGAAATTGGGGGTCTTGGCCTAAAGTTTCATAATACGAATTTTTGAGTTTTGAACATCGATTTGAAGTTGGAATTGAGTGAAATTAGTATTGTTTGACTCGTAATTAAATGGGTTGTCGGATTTTGTTAGTTTTTTCGGGTTCCAAGGTGCGGGTCCGGGTTGGGCTTTTTGGCCGATTTCGGGCTTTGATTCAAGATTTAATCTTTTATGATCGAGATTGGTTCCTTTAGCATTGACTGATGTATTTGAATTGTTGTTGGTTAGTTTTGAGCCATTCGTAGGTTGGAACACGCGGGATGGCATCCTTGGAGCATCACTTGGCTTGCTCGGCATTGTTATTGGCTCGTCTGAAGTAAGTAACTCTTCTAAACTTAGTGTTGGGGGTATGAAATTACGAAATACGTGTTATCTGATTGGTATTGAGGTGACGCACATGCTAGGTGACGGGTGTGTGGGCATGCAGCATGAGAATTGGTACTCTGTCGTTTTCTTGGCACTTTATAGTAGTCCTATTTTGTAAAATATCCGTGTTTTCACCATGCGATAAAGTAAATGAGATGTCAATCATGCTAGATATCATGTTTAGGCTTTATGCAGATACTGTTGGGACCTATAGTGGTCATTTTTTGCTGTCATTTCACTGACTTCATTGATATTTAGTATTGTCATATTCATGCATTCATGTCATATCTCAGTCTCAGTTGTTAATTATTTATACAGCATATCATTGTTGTCGGGCTAGTTTCATGACATTGTGAGCCCGTGAGTGAGACTGGAGAGATTGATGACTGAGTGAGGCCGGGGGCCTATTTGTGAGGTTATTGATATAGCATGTGAGTTGTCTGTGTAGCACGTGAGTTGTCCGTGAGGATCCATATATTGATATTATAGCACGTGAGTTGTCTGTGCGGATTATAGAGCTTGGGTTGTAGGAGCCCCTCCGGAGTCTATACACCCTCAGTGAGTGTCGTTGATTATATTGAGGGATGGATCTTCCCTGGACATGGATCTTGTCCGAAGTATTTATATACCTGGAGATGGATCTTCTCCATTGGGACAGATTGGCTTTCCTCGGTACTGAGTGACTGATGGTCAGTGATGTATATATTCCGGGATGGATCTTCTCTGGGCCGTATGGGCTATATACAGTACTGAGTGGTTGAGCATGATGAGTGGAAACTATGAAACAGCGAGATCGGTACTCTGAGAGTATGAGTACATGATTCATCTCCTAGATACATGGCATTTGCATGCACACATGACATACAGGCATAGAGAGGCATTTTTCCTCATGTTATACGGTATCATGACATTCATGACTTATTATACACATTGATATGTCGGCATATAGAGGTATTTTATACTTGTTATTTGGAAATAAAATGAAATATTTTTATTCATTGTGGAAAGGATATTTGGAAAAATTATAGTTTTCAAACTTACTCGTACTTTTGGCATTTTACGTAAGAGATTTGGGATTTTTCACTGAGATACTTGAAAAGCATGACCTTTTGCTGGAACTGGGAACAAGATGAGCACTTTTACCTCAGAGATACCTCTTTTGTACTTGTATTATGTTGTTATGAACTGTTAGTGAGTTATTGTATTGAACCCGACCTAGTATTAGCTCGTCACTGCTTTCAACCTAAGGTTAGGTTTGTTACTTACTGAGTACATGGGTTCAGTTGTACTCATACTACATTTCTGCACCTTGCATGCAAATATTGGCTACTGATGTTGCTGCGTTCGATGGTAGCTGGATTAAAGATGTACTTGCGTTCCGATTGAAGTTGTCCCTTGTTCGTGGTAGCATTAGATCTATAAAACTCTGTTTATGTACTTTTCAAACAGACAATGTATTTATTTCATTTCAGTTTTGTAAACTCTATTCTTAGAAGCTCATGATTTATACCACCAATCCTTGGGAAATGTATAAAATTCAGTAAATTACTTTCATTTAATTGTCTTGTTAATATTATTGAAATTGGATAATTATTAGTTGGCTCCTAGCAGGTTCGGTTAGGTGTCATCACGACATGTTAGGTTTTTGGGTCATGACACAAATAATAGGAGACAATGAAGCTACGGAATAACAAATACCTTCAACTAAGAGAAACAATGTCTAACAAGTAGCAATTAGGTATGGGAATACAAGTAAAGCATGTAATAGTTATGGAAGGGAAAAAGACAATATGAGAAGAATGGGAAGGAAACAGGCAAAAACTGATAACTTGGCGGTGCATAAGTACTCGTCACCTCACATATATGCCGCTCACATGAATTTCATATAGCAAATAGGTCGAGGGTTCCTAATCCCTCAAGTCAAAGTTAGACACAACACTTACCTCGCTCCACAGGCCACCCAATGCTCAATTACCGATTTTCCTCTAGTGTCCACCTTCAAATCACTCGTATCTAGCTACAATGAACTCAATAACATCAATTATTGCTAAAGAAACCAATTACAATGCATAAATTTTGATTTTCAAACTTTCCCCAGAAAAGTGAAAAATCGACCCCGGGCCGCTTGGTCAAACTCAAGGTTCGGACCAAAACTCATTCACTCATTCACCCTCGAGCCCGATTATGCAATTAGTTTTGAAATCCGACCTTAATTTGAGGTCTAAATCTCAATTTCTCAAAAATCCCTAATTCTACCCAAACCCCCAATTTCTACCATCGAAATCTTAGATTTTAGGTTGAAAGTTCATGAAATGTGATGGATAATTGAAAGAAAGTGGGATAGGATCTCTTACCAAAGTTTCGGGGAAGAAATGGTTTTGGAAGAATCGCCTCTAGGGTTCTAGAATTTGAAAATTTGAGGAATGGGAGAAAATTCCGTCTAAGTCTCATTTACCCAGCTACAGATGTCGCAAATGCGAAGGAGGCACGCAAATGCGAACCCCTTCTCATTTCTGCATTGTTCGCAAATGCGAGACATAGTTCACAAATACGAACATGGGTAAGGTTGCAAATGCGATCATGTGACCGCAAATGCGAAAAGCACCCCTCCCAGTTTCCATCGCAATTGCGAGAAATTGTTCGCAATTGCGAGAAATTATTCGCAATTGCGAGAAATTGTTCACAATTGCGAGAAATTGTTCGCAATTGCGAACATTGGCCTCCACAGCTACTCTTCACAAATGCGATGAGTAGGTCGCAAATATGAATCCAATAGTGGTCGCAAATGTGAAGCTTGATCTCGTATTTGCGAGATCAGAGGCCTGCAACAAGAGCTGAAGCACACCAGCAAATTTTTCTAAGTTCAAATCACTCTGTAGCCTATCCGAAACTCACACGAGCCCTCGGGGCTCCAAACTAAACATGCACACAAGTCCAAAAACATCATACGAACTTGCTCGCGCGATCAAATCGTCAAAATAATACCTAGAACTACGAATTGAATCCCAAATCGCATGAAATTTTCAAGAACACTTTGAAATTTCTATTTTTACAACCGGACGTCCGAATCACGTCAAATCAACTTTGTTTTTCATCAAATTTTACAGACAAGTCATAAATATGGTATTGGACCTACGCCGATTTCCGGAACCAAAATTCGGAGCCGTTTTCCAAAAAGTCAAACACTTCAATTTCATTAAGCTTTCAACTTTCAAATTTCGACATAGTCCGATATTTCGGGCTAGAGACTTTTGATTTTGATTGGGCATACGCCCAAGTCCCAAATCATGATACAGACCTAACGGTCAAAACACGAATCCGGGTTCGTTTACCAAAAATGTTGACCGAAGTCAACTCAAATAAAGTTTTTAGACAAAATTTCTTATTTTTATCAATTTTTAACATAAAAGCTTTTCGGAAAGACGCCCGAACTGCGCACGAAATTCGATAGAGGCTAAAACATGACTTTTAAAGGTTTCGGATCACAGAATTAAGTTTAAATCATAAGATGACCTATCGGATCATCACAACTTGGATGGGAACTTGGGCAGTTAGGCTTACTATATATTTCGGTATTTCGATTAATTGTATTGAAGTACCGAACTTGTAAAAAATTCATATTGTATTAGTACCAAAGAATCGAAGAATCAATATCGAAATATCGATTAATTCGATCCGGTCCCATTTTTGATTGTTTGAATTTTATACCCATCCTTAATTTTTGTTGCTTTGGGTAAAGAACTGGAGAAAAGACAGAGGTGTTGGTTTGGACGGATATTAGCCGGCAAAGAGAGAGCATATAAAATAACAGAACAATCGAAAAAAATATGAACGAACAAATTCAAGAGATAGAAAATTGAAAAGACGAGTTGGCCATGAGTTTTGGAAGTTCTTTTTTCAAAAAAAAAAATTTAAATATGTGTTTGCTTATAAAATTAATTTAGTTTTTAGGAGATTTTGAAAATCTAAATTTTCAAATCTCAAATATAGCTCAAGACCTATTTCATAACCATTTGAAACGTTTTAGCTGGAAAAAAAAAATGACTTTTTAAGAGCTTCTGACATAATTGGCCGTTCGGCCGAAAAGTATATCATTCGCTAGTCCATTGTTTTACATTATAACTTGTAGCCAAAAACAAATAACATATGCTAACCAACAAGTAGTTTTTGAGCGGCCCTTTATCCCTTCTTCACTCTCTAGTCCTTCATGTAAAACTCAACAAAAATTAATTTTCACCTTCTAAAATGTGAAATCTAAATGTTAAGACAAGCAGTTGGCGAACTAAAAATAAAAATAGGTTTTTCTCTGAAGGGGAACCTCTTTCTCTATTCAGTTTACTGTTGGGTTTCTGCTTCTCCTCTTTTTATTGAGGTATTTTTTCAATTTCGCTAGTTGAATAACTCGTCTTTCTTTGTTTTTCATGGGTCTGTCATTTTTTTTTACTGGGATTAATGACAAATCTACATATTTTGTGCTTAATTCTTTGGGTTTGGCTGATGATATAGTGGTTTCTTATCTTGACCATGTGGGTTTTGAATAAAAGAAAGTGTGTGTTTGATCTAGTCTGTTAAGGGATGGTTATACTTGAACTTGGGTGTTAGGAACAAGGATGGTAAGGAAATATTTTTTAAATCTGGAAATGAAATAAAATTTTCTGTTTTAAATTGGAATTAATTTGTCTTTTGAAATGCTTTTGTAATATTCTTTCTAATCAATCTCCAAAACAAAGGAAAGCATATCACTATCAATACCTAACATAGAAAGATCAAAAGGACCTAGAACTCTTCCTCATCGACGACCTTAGCCATTGTCGATCACTATCAACACCAACAAATCTCTCTCTTTTTTTTGCTCACCGAAAATGACCCAAAGACAAAAATATTCTCATGGTTAAAATTGTATAATCAATGTATATATATTGTATAGTTAGTGTATACAAATATAGACCACCATAATATAAAAATATACTAAATAGACTGTCACTATACAAAATAGACTGTCACTATACAAATATTATATAAAATAGACTGTCACTATATAATTTATATACAACAGACTGTCACTATACAAAATATATATAATAGACTGTCATTATACCCGCCTGATTCTCATATTTTTGTGTGTTATAGCCCACGCCTTCCGCCGGGCGCCCGGGCTCCACGGAACCGGATCGCCAAGAAATTTTTCGGGACATCAAATACGACCTAAGGATCCATTTTCACCGCCCCTCCATGATTGTTCCTAGTTTTTGGCATTTTACGGCCATAAAACTAGAATTTCACCTGATTTCCATATTTTCGCGTGACACAGCCCTGGACCCGGATCGCCTAAAAAATTTTCAGGACATCAAATACGACCTAAGAAACCATAGTCACCGCCCCTCCATGAAAGTTCTTCGTTTTTTGGCGTTTTACGGCCATAAAACTGGAATTCCGCCTGATTCCCATATTTTCGTGTGATATAGCCCATGCCTTTTATCGCGACCCCGAGCCATCGGACCCTGATCGCCTAAAAAATTTTCTGGACATCAAATATGACCTAAGGAACCATAGTTACCGCCCTTCCATGATTGTTCCTCATTTTTTGGCGTTTTAAAGCTATACAACAGAAATTCTGCCTGATTCTCATATTTTCGTATATTTAGCCCACGCCTTCCCTGTGCGCCCGGGCCATCAGATCTGGATCGCCTAAAACATTTTCGGGACATCAAATATTACCTAAGGAATCATACTCAACCCCTCTCCCCCCGCCCCCATTACCGTTCCTTATTTTTTGGCGTTTTACAGCCATAAAATTAGAATTTCGCTTGATTCTCATATTTTCGTGTGTTATAGCCAACGTCTTCCGTCGTGCGCCCGGGGGCCCCGGACTTGGATATTGTAAAAATTTCCGAAACATCAAATACGATCTAGGGAACCATTTTCACCGCCATGCCATGACCGTTCCTCTTTTTTGGCGTTTTATGGCCATAAAACTGGAAATCCGTCCGATTTTCATATTTTTGTGTGCTATAGCCCACGCCTTCCACCGTGCGTATGGGCCCACCGGACCAGGATCGCATAAAATATTGTTGAGACATAAAATACGGCCTAAGGAACCATTGTCTCCGCCCCTCCATGACCGCTCCTCGTGTTTTGGCGTTTTACGGCCATAAAACTAGAATTTCGCTCGATTCCCATATTTTCGTGTGCTATAGCCCACATCTTCCGTCGTGCGCCTGGACCCCCCAGACACGGATCGCCTAAAAAAAATTCGGGACATCAAATACGGCCTAAGGAACCATTGTCACCACCCTGCCATGCTCGTTCCTCGTGTTTTGGCGTTTTACGGCCATAAAACTGAAATTCCGCTCGATTCTCATATTTTTTTGTGCTATAGCCCACGTCTTCCGCCGTGCGCCTGGGCCCGAATAGCCTAAAAAAATTTCGGGACATCAAATACGACCTAAGGAACCATTGTCACTGCCTCGCCATGACTGTTTCTCGTTTTCTGGCATTTTACGGCCATAAACTGGAATTCCTCTCGATTCCATATTTTCGTGTGCTATAGCCCACGTCTTCCGCGTGCGTCTGGGCCCCCTGGACACGGACCGCCTAAAAAAATTTTAGGACATCAAATACGACCTAAGGATCCATTGTCACCGCCCCGCCTTGACCCTTCCTCGTTTTTTGGCGTTTCACAACCATAAAACTAGAATTTCGCTTGATTCCAATATATTCATGTGCTATAGCTCACACCTTCCGCCATACGTCCGGACCTATTTTAGTTCTTAACCGATGAGCCAAATTACAACTTAATATTCCCTCCATTTAAATTTATGTGAACTCATTTAACTGGGCAGAGAGTTTAAGAAAAGAGATAAGACTTTTGAATTTGTGGGTAAAATGAGACAAATATATTTTGTGTGACTATATATTATTGCATAAAGATAAATCATTTTCAAATATGGAAAAGGATCATTCTTTTCGGCACAGACCAAAAAGAAAATTGAAACGGAAGGAGTATAATTTATGCACTTTTCAATATAGATATTAATCACGAGTGAGATTTGCTTCGTTTTTTGAAATTGAAACTCATACAATCAAATTGATATACCGCAAATATTTCAACCGGGAACTCATTTTTTTCATCTAATTTTTCTATAAGAATGAACTAAAATATTGCACCAATTTTGGGGGAAATGCAAGTTGAATGGGTAAAAGGCTGCTTTTCTCAAAATTGGCTCGGCCAAACCGCCTTGCGGCTAGATCTCGAAAAAATAGCCGAAATAAATAAAAAAATCATCACGTCAATCCGACAATCGAGTGCCTAGGTATGGTCGTTTAAAGTTTTGACTATTCACAACTAGTTTTCTGCGCTTGTGCTCTCTAGTTTAGTATAAAAGCGCCTGCTACTTACATGGCAACGCAGTGTTACTATATCAATTTCCACCAACAACAATAATATAAAAAATATTATGATACTTCAACCTCATGTTGACCTCTAATTGTGTATCATATTTTTGTATTGTTAGATAATTACATATGATTTACTGTACACATTGTTGGAAAATGCAAAATCTATATAATCCTTTGATGACACTGCACAAAGATCCCTTACAAAAACTTTCTGACACTATTCCAAATAATCAATCTTCCAACTTAGAGCCCGTTTGGATTGGTTTAAAAAAAGTAGCTTTTAAGTTACGTGCTTAAAAACACATTATAAGTGCTGGAACTTGTTTTATAAATAAGCAATTACGTATTTGGATAAAAGTGCTGAAACTGGAAAAAAAAGCTGATGAAGTATTTTGTAAAGAAGTGTTGGTAAACACTTTTTCTTGTTAAAATGACTGAAATATGTTTAAAATTATTAACATTATAAAGAAGATGATTACTATAATATTATATTTTTCGTTCATAGCTTCTATTTCATTAGCTCCTTTCCAAAAATCCATTAGAAATTTCAAGTTTAAATCTTCAAAATTAATCCTTTGTTTACTCTAAACAGAAAGCAATTGGCCAGAGAATGGAGATAATTAATTATTCTCATCAATTTTCATAAACCCTCTACGCGTTTTCTTTGTTAATCAAATCCATTCTTGAGTTGTTGTTACTTCTATTCTTGAGTTGAAAATGAAAACCCCAAAAAAATATAAAAGAAAAAGTTGGCAAATTAGCCACAAAAGTCATAGTTACGACCTATGAAATTTACAGAAAGGAGCAGTATATATATTTGGTCTACTATTAGTAAACCAAATGTAAAAGTGTTTCACTGAAAATATGAGGGGTAAAAAAGAGCTTCACACGTGTAATAAATCTTGATGACTCAGTAATCTACGTGCAGCAATGAAGACACGACAGCTGGACGGGACTCTATGAAGAAGTATGAGGCAAAGAGGCACGGCAAATCACATCCATGGGTTAATTAGCTACGGAAGTTTCAACCTGATTGAGAAGATGAAGAGACATGGTCAAAGTGTATTTGGGCAGAATAAAGGGCAGATTCAGAGATCTTCAAATTAGAGATTCATACGTTACACAACATTCACGCGACAGTTACGGTTAATTCATTGTAACGTTATATTAGTGTCATAATTAGTCATTAATGCTCAATTACTGAAAAAGGTAGACGTTATATTAGGAAATTCCCTATATAAGGGAGAAAAATATAACCTGTAAGGAGGAGGAAAAAAAACATTCGAACTACTATTGCAATACACTTACTTTATGTGCATCTTACTGTTTTCCATTTACGAGTTTACCTACAATTATTATCTTATTCTTTGGTTATCAGAAACACGTGTTCTTCTTAAAATAGTTTTGGGCAAAGAATCCAATTCTTTAGTTAAACAAATTGGTTCTGTTACCGGGAATCTGATGATATTTGTTTGCTTTTCAAGCGATATCCTCTGAACTATGTCGAACTCCAACGACAACAACCAGCAAAGGAATGGAACCCCAGTTCCATCGCCTTCAGGAACCCCACGTGGTTCAAGGGAACAATCCCCATAAAGATCCAATAACAATAACGATAATAATTATCAAATGGTGGAACAAGATCGGGTAAAGCAAATGATTGCAGAGTATGTGAGCCAAGCTTTGCAAGAATTTGCGAGGGGACTACCAGCAGCGTTACCTGCACCACCGACACCACCCCCCAATAATACCATCACCATGGAAAATTCTCAATCGGGGTTGGAAAACTCAGGAAGCGGAGATACTCTTAATGAATCTCTCAAAGCGAGACCAGGTATGTCTAATAACTCTAAATTACAGACTTTATTACTAACTTTGCAGAAATAGGTGAAGGAACAAAATGATCGAATCGAACAAATTCCTGGAGTACCACTTGTTATCAAAGGCGTTGACGTTGTAGATATTCTCAACAACCTTGGAAACCAAGCGCAGCACCCGTACCCATTCCAAAGAAGTTTAAAATGCCTAACGTACCTAAGTATGACGGGACAACCGACCCACGCGACCATGTGACTGCTTTTACCACCGGAGTGAAGGGCAACGACTTAACAAAACAAGAAATTGAGTCGGTCCTAGTTAAAAAGTTTGGAAAAACACTTATCAAAGGGGCGCTAACCTGGTATTCTCTTCTCCCTGAAAACTCTATTGATTCTTTTGCTGAGCTTGCAGATTCTTTCATAAAGGCACACTCCGGTGCGCAAAAAGTCGAGAAAAGGATGGAGGACATCTTCAAAATAAACAAGGAGATATGGAACTACTTCGTGAATTTGTAGACAGGTTTTAACGAGAAAGAATGCAACTACCAAGGGTGCCTGATAATTGGGCAGCCATGGCATTCGCGAGTAATCTAAATGATAAAAACTCAGAAGCCACGAGGAGACTCAAGCAAAGCTTGAAAGAATTCCCAGCTACAACGTGGAACGATGTTTATAACAGGTACAATACTAAACTTCGAATAGAAGAAGATACCATTGCTCGTCCAAAAGAGGAAGATTATACCAGATCCAGACGTTCATAATCAGACAGGAGATCAAGTAAAAACATGTACAATCCTTACTTGGGACCATCGGGACGTGAAACTCGTCCCAAGTTCGAAAACACCAAATCAGATTATGGACCACCAAGCAGAGATGCGGGCTCGTCCTCATCTAGATCCAGAAGGAATCAAGATCAACGACCTAGAGGTAATGCGCGAATTGGGGATCACACCTTTAATGTAAGTACCTACGAACTAATTTCAGTGTTAAGAAATATGGGTGATAAGGTTCGATGGCCCAAAGAGATGAGGTCAAACCCGAATAAGAGGAACTTAGATCTCTGGTGTGAATTCCATAATGATCATGGACACAGAACTGCAGATTGTAGATTTTTGCAAGGTGAGGTAGAACAATTATTGAAACCGGGCTATTTGACAGAATTGTTTAGTGAAAAAGGTAAACAGACATACATGAAAACAGGCAGGAGCCCCCAAAACCTCCATCTCCAAAACAAACCGTCAATGTGATACACGGAGGTGAAGATGTAAATGGAGTGGTCTGCAAAATGACCACGAAGTTCACGATTACACATGGAAAGCGGGTTCGTGAAAATCTGGAAGCAAATGATATAACCTTCGATGATGCAGATATCGGATTAATGCTTCCTCACAACGATGCTTAGGTAATATCCTTACTTATTCATGACACTAACGTAAAAAGAGTGTTGATTGATCCAGGTAGTCCAGTAAATATCATTTTGCTAAGAGTCATGGAAGAAATGCTATTGGGGAATCAAGTAATCCCAAGGGCACGAGCTATATCAGGGTTTGATAACTCAACGGTTATAACAAAAGGAGAAATTGAACTTAGCACTTATGCTGAGGGAGTGATCAAAAGTACCAGGTTCCAAGTCATCGATACTGACATAGATTATAACGTAACCATGGGAAGGCCATGGATCCACGACATGAAAGCAATACCCTCTACCTTGCATCAGGTAATTAAATTCCCCTCTGAATAGGGGATTCAGCAAATTAGAGGCGATAAGCAAACCGCGAGAAATATAAATTCAGTGTTACACTACAACAGAAAAGTAGAGGTGAAAGAATCAAAGGATAAGGAAATCTCCCAATCAGGTGACACCGCACAAATAGACATGGAAGAAATTACTAGCCAAATAGGTACGGAAGGTATTACTGCTGAAACAGGTACAAAAGAAAATACTTACGAGAAAGTGAATCAAGTCACCACGGAAGAGGCATTGGACCACACGGATGTAGATTCGAGACTGGACGTCATTCATGAACCGGAGGAAGACGAGCACATCAAAACAACTACGGAGTTTTTCCATTGTCTGAACAAAATCCTGAACAGAAAGTGTATACAGGCACGAGGCTCAGTCCCGATCGAAGAGGTAAGTTAATTGATTATTTAAAGGCTAACGCAGATTGCTTTGCATGGTCCCACTCATATATGACAAGTACCCCGCTAGAGGTGATGACTCATAAACTAAATGAAGATCCATCATTTGTACCTGTTAAGCAGAAGAAAAGAAAGCAAGGACCATTCAATAACCAAGTGATTGACGAAGAGGTACAGATACTCTTAAAGATTGGTTCAATACGAGAGGTAAAGTACCCTAATTGGCTAGCTAACACTGTGGTAGTACCTAAAAAGAATGGAAAATGGAGAGTATGCGTAGATTATACTGACTTAAATAAAGCATGCCCCAAAGATTCATTCCCATTACCACATATAGATCAAATGATTGATGCCACCACAGGTCATGAATTGTTAAGCTTTCTAGATGCGTATTCTAGTTATAATCGTCTTAAAATAGATCCCTCATACGAGGAAAAAACTTCCTTTATTACAAACAGGGGACTTATTGTTATAAAGTCATGTCTTTTGGCTTAAAAACGCTGGAGCCACCTATCAAAGGCTAGTGACCAAGATGTTCCAGGAACATCTGGGAAAAACAATGGAAGTTTACATCGATGACATGCTGGTAAAATCAGCACGGGCGGAAAACCATTTCCAGCACCTCTCTATTACTTTTGACATTTTACGCAGGTATAATATGAAGCTGAATCCAGAAAAATGCGCTTTTGGCGTAGAATCAGGTAAATTCTTAGGTTTCCTTGTATCAAACAGGGGAATAAAGGTAAATCCTTATCAAATTAAAGCTATACAAGAAATACCTGACATACTTATAAACAAAAAAGAAGTTCAAAGACTAACGAGAAGAATTCAGCCTTAGGAAGATTTATTTCCAAATCTTCCGAGAAAAGCTTTAAATTCTTTGCAGTTCTCAAAAAGCAAAATCGGTTCAAATGGACTGAAGAATGTCAACAGGCTCTCAAAGACCTAAAGGTTTATCGATCAAAACCTCCATTGTTGTCAAAGCCAAAGGAGGGGGAAAGGCTATACGTCTACCTTTTTGTCTCGGAAATTGATGTAAGTGCAGTATTGGTAAGGTAGAATAAAGGTAAACAATCTCCTATTTATTATGTAATCAAGACATTACTATATGTTGAAACTAGGTATCCACATCTAGAAAATTTAGCCTTAGCTCTAATCGTGGCATCTAGAAAATTAAGGCCATACTTTCAATGTTATTCAATCACAGTTGTGACCTTGTACCCATTAAAAAATATACTGTATAAATAAGAACTATCAGGAAGATTAGCCAAGTGGGCCATAGAATTAAGTGAGCATGAAATAATATATCGGCCTAGGACTGCAATCAAGTCTCAAATATTAGTTGATTTTGTCGTTTATTTTAGTAATAGCATTGTCCCTGAAGTGGAAAAAGAGTTTCAACTCTTCAACAGTGTTAATCTGGGTCTATGGACCCTATTTACCGATGGTTCTTCCAATATAAATGGTGTCGGCTTAGGCATAATCTTAATATCACCTACGGATGAAAAGACACGACAGGATATCAAATGTTATCCTATAACTAACAATGAAGCAGAGTACGAAGCTGTTATTGCAGGACTAGAACTCGCACGAGAGCTTTCAATCGAGCAAATCGTGATCAAAATAGATTCCCAACTGGTAGAAAATCAGATGCAGGGGACTTACATCGCTCGAGAGACTCGGATGCTACAATATCTGGAAAAGGCACGAGATCTCGTGAGATAATTCAAAACATGGAAGGTAGTACAAATACCTAGGGAGGAAAATGCAGAAGCAGATGCATTAGCTAACCTCGCAGCAGTCACGGAAGTAACAAACAAGGACAATGCAATTGTCATTCATCCATTCCATTCAACGATCGACCAGGATAGAAATGAGGTAACTTTCAACAATTTAACTTGGGATTGGAGAAACGAAATCCTAAATTTTTTACAGAATGGCACCGTACCTGAAGATAAGAAAACAGCTCCACCACTTCGCCGCAAAGCTGCACGGTACTGCCTCATTCGCAACTCATTATATCACAAGATGTTCGGAGGGCCCCTAGAAAAATGCCTCGGACCTAAACAAACGGAGTTTGTGATGAAAGAAGTCTACGAAGGACACTGTGGAAATCACTCAGGGGCGAGATCCTTAGTAAAAACCTTAATCAGAGCTGGATATTATTGGCCTAAGATGGAAGAAGAGGTCGAGGACTTCGTATCCAAATGCGACAGGTGCCAAAGGTTTGCCAATAACATGCATCGACCAGCGGAATTATTGCATCAAATAATATCCCCATGGCCCTTCATGAAATGGGGGATGGACATAGTGGGACCTCTTCCACAGCTAAAGGACAGGTACGGTTTTTGCTTGTGCTAACCGACTATTTTACAAAATGGGTAGAGGCAAAAGCGTTCAAACAGGTGGGAGAAAAGGAAGTTAAAAGTTTCTTACGGCGAAACATAATATGCCGCTTTGGGATACCAAAGGAGATCGTGTGTGATAATTCCCCACAATTCATAGGCTCGCAAATCACAGAATTCTTCGAAAGCTGGCAAATTAAACAGATCACTTCAACACCATACCATCACGTGGCTAACGGTTAGGCTGAGTCAACGAATAAAGTCATCATCAACAATCTAAAGAAGTGGCTAGATAGAGCCAAAGGAAACTGGCATGATGAGTTACCAGCAGTACTATGGGCATATAGAACAACTTCAAAAACAGCCACGGGAGAAACTCTGTTCGCGCTTGTCTATGGATCAGAAGCCTTAATACCTATAGATATTGGCGAACCAAGCTTAAGGCTTACAACAGCCACGGAGGAAGAAAACGACGACGAATTGAAACACAATCTGGACCTGCTCGAACCACGGAGAGAAGCAGCACTGATATAGATGGCAGCTCAAAAACAAATCATAGAGCGAAATTACAACCATAAATCTCATCTCAAGTACTTCAATATTGGGGAATTCATCCTCAAAAAATTCTTCCAATCAACGAAGGAAGCAGGCGCAGGAAAGCTAAATCCAAACTGGGAAGGACCCTACAAAATCCGAGGCATAGCTGGGAAGGGCGCCTACGAGTTGGAAGCTATGGACGGAAGAATCCTGCCAACAAGTTGGAATGTCATTCACTTGAAGAAGTACTACTTTTAAGGAAAATAAGTACCCCTGGTCAGGTATCACAAGTTCGATTTTATTTTGAACATTTAAAATCTTACTAACCTTTTTAGATGATAGGCATAAAGCTAACCCATCACCAGATGATGATATTAGACCTGCAAAGATGCGAGGAAATAACTAAATTCTCGGTCTAGGGTTACACTTTCTGATGGACATTTTAAAGGGTTAAGCAGTCATCATCTAAAAACTATATACCTTCGAGTCCCGTATGTTTTTCCTTTACAGGAAAAGGACCACAAGGAAGGAATAGTCAAGTGCTCTAGATTTCATTCTTCAAAGCTCTTAGTCTAGGAATGCGCTAGTAAACTGTAGCGAAATCACTGGAAATGAGAGAGATGTGAGTGTCAATCATTCTGTCAGCATGCTCAAAGAGTGCTTTCCAGAAGATGGAGAAGGAGAGAATGCACTTACAGCCTCTCTCTCATATTCACCTGCCAAGGCATGACATAGATAGTAGACAGTCAGCTCTCTTACAGCCAGTTACTGCGATTGATTGGGGAGAGAGTGCTAGTCTAACTGCCGGTACGGGTATGCTAATAGATAGAGGATCTTCCAGTCCTAGAATAAGAAAGTAGCTTGTCTGCCGTACTGGCTGCTTCATTGAATGTGTCGATCTGCATTCTATATAAGGAGTTGATTTGCATCCTTGTCTGGCAGTTAGCTAAGCGAGAAGCTGTGATCGAGGAAGCCCCGCCCAGTAGTGCCTCTACTCTACTAGTCCTAGTACTAGATACTAGATAGACAGGCCGGTCACCGGTGGCATAAGATCCTTCTCTGCTTGTCTGGGGACTATACAGTATGGAAGGAAAAGACGAAGCAAAAAAGACTATCAAAAATTCAAAGCTCGATCCTGAAGATCCATATACCCAACAAGTCAAGTGATACGAGCAAAATCGAAAGAGCCAAAGACTCAAACATAAAGCCTAATCCAAAAAACCTTCGAACATGCTCAGGTTAAAAGGAAAAATGTTAGCTACGAGGAAGAAATGTGTATATTTGTACTTATTCAAAAGAAATATTGTTGTAACCAAAAACAGATATGGATAAAAGATCATCATTATACTCATTCAAACTTGTTGTAACTAAAAACAGTTACGAAATCTTTGTACTCATATAGGAAACTATTATCAAATAAAACAGTTACGGATGAAAGATCAAAATCTTTGTACTAGTTCAAAAAATTGTTATCAAATAAAACAGTTACGGATGTAAGAGTATTTCCCTCATGCTTATTGAAAACTGTTGTCAACAAAAACAGTTACGGGTGAAAATCCCAACTTGAATAAAAACTGTTACGAACGAAAAACAGTTGTTCTCTTGTATTAACTCAAAAAAATTATTACATACGAAAAACAGTTACGAAATACAAGTGTATATCAAATCTGTTAAAAGAAAACAGTTGCAACATGAGTTTTAGACGATAATCAAACACATGTAAAATGTTGTGAAAGTTCAAACAAAAAACTTTCCTCACAAACATTCTTAAACATGTGAAAAATTCCTATCACTCTATTGCATTATTACACCTTTATGAAGTTGAGACGTCTTCTTCATTAAGTGTCGATCAAAAAGGGCCCTCTTTCATAAATTATGCCTACTACAAAAAGGCACACATTTTATATGACACCGTGCCTATTACGAAAAGGTGCGAGTAATCTAAAGCATTCTATATGCAAAACTCAGAGGTAAAACTAAAACCTCGAAAAATAAAGCATGCAAAAGACTTAAAGAGTGAAACAGAAACTCAACGGAAAACAAAAGTCATACTTGCATTAATATATTAAAACGGCTAAGTAAAAACTAAGTATTAACTTATACTTAGCCGTATAGAGTTTTTTATACATTGAGGTTCCCCTAAGTTGTCATTTGGGGACTTTAAAGAGATCCAAATTTACCCCCGATGGGACTGGGGGTAACCACCAATCAAATTAAAAAAAGGGTGAATCAACATCTTAATCTTCTTGAGGAGGGGGATTGATTTCTTCATCAGCAGAGGGAGTAAGAGCAGCTTGGGATGAAGAGGCTTGGACAACAGGAGTCTCACCTTCAGGTGGGGAAAGATTCAAACCTTGTTAAGCCTTTTCCATGGCTTCCTTGGTTTTAACAATTTCAGCGTTAAGGTCAAAATCTCCCCGACTCATCTCCGTCAATGTATCGAGGAGAGAATTCATGTACGCCCAACTAACATCGATAGCTGCCGCCTCTTCGAGAATTTCATAATCTCTCTCCCATATCTGAAGCTCAGCTCTTAACCCATCCTTCTCAGCTTCATGGGCATCCCTCAAAGGTACAATTGACTCCTCCGGAGATTGGATTTTGTCTAAAGCAACGCGAAGATCCTCCTGAGTCCAGGTGAGTGACTGCACAAGCTCGCCTGAGTATTCCTCCTTCTGCTCCAGCAAGGCTTTCAAGATCCTAACCTCTTCCGAGGCACGGGATAATTGCTCAGCAAACGAAGACTCAAGAACACTCTTGTCTTTGTACGCTTGGTTAGAAGAAGCCTTCTCCACTGCCAACTCCACAGCCAAAACTCTCATANAAAATCAATTAGATATGGTAATTACATGTATAAGAATGAGATACAAAAGAATGAACGTTACCTTCAAGGAGGAATGCACAACCTCATCAGCCCAGGTAAGAGAACTGTGACTATCTAGATTGGTCCTCTCTGTTGGGCCAATCAAAGGCTTCAGCCACACTTCGGGTTGGCCGGATTTCTTAAAAAGTCTCCCATCAGCCGGAACCTCAATTAGTACTTGCCTCATCTCCCTGCTGGAAGACCCTACTTCTCTAACAGGAGGCACGAAAGCAGGCTGAGATGAAGGAGCCACGGGCAATGAAATTTGTGGAGCTGAAGAAGTCTCAGGCACGAAAACTTGATGAGCTGAGAAAGCCACGGGCAAGGCAGCAGCGGGGGCAAAAATGTCCAAAGGAGCAGAAGAAATAGCCGGAACGGACGAAGAGATTTCTCTAAAGGAGAGAGAAAAAAAAAGCCAGAGGCGCCTCATTAGCAGTAGGGCCAAAATCTTCGTGGAATAGATGATCCACAGAATCATGTGCAAGAGAAGAAGAAGAATCCCCGGGGGTAGAAGGTCTGACATTAGGTATGGAAGACACTGCCACGGGTGTAGACTCAACGTATGAGACCACTCTTCTTCTACGTGACCTGTGCACCAAAGTGCTCTCCTCTTCTTCTTCTTCTTCTAAGGTCCTAGACCCACTAACTTTCCTCTTGGAAGAAGAGGAACCAGTAATAATCTCCTGGGCCTGAGCCAAAGACATCTTCGGAATGGATGTAGCAGACATCCCCGAGCAGAAAACCCTGTCAAAAGAAAAAAGGTTAAACAAACGAAGAAAAAGAAGCTCGAGTAAGGAAAAGAAGCAAAACCAAAATTTTCACTTACCGTGAGTCTTCACTTTCCAACCGTACTTCCCGGAGAAGTACTTCCAAGATCTTTCCTCCAATGGAGCAACCGACAATAACTTTTCTACCCAAACCGGAGACATTCTCAACAGTAACCATGATTGCTGAAAGAAGAAGAAAATAGCTACGGTGTTAATAAAACACTTAAAGAAAAGAGAAGAAAAATAACAAATGTGAGCTAAAATGTACTCACGTGCGCGATTCCATTTCTCAGGAAAGGGAAGATTTTCCTCGCCCACTAAACCAGCACTGGGCACAGCAACATACCGAAGGTACCAACCTCTATACTTATCGTCATCAGGGGTTACCAACACTCTTTTGCTCCTAGCAGCCAGAGTGAAAACCCCTTGACGAAATAAGGTAGGAGAATAAAGATGAATGAGGTGAGTGAAGGTAAAAGTAACCGAGGCTAAAAAGCTAAACATCTAAGACACGCGACAACCCGCCACACAAGAGGACCAACTTGTCCTAAGCAAATGTTGAAGAAACAACAAAATTCGATGATGACTGGATCAATAGGAGGTCTAAACCCTAGACTAAAAGGGTAGGTGTAAACAAAAGAATGTCTCGTCTTGTAGGACGTTATTCTTTGATTTCTATTCGGAATAACAATGGGAAAATCAGACTCCCAAGAACATTCCCTGCGAACAAGGGGAATCAAACCTTCAGTAAAAGAGTGGGATACTTATCAATGTCACACCTCCCTTTTTATACGCCCCAAAGGGGTATGGGAGTTCTTCCGATTAAAGTGACAT
>MDKI01271209.1:0-24360 GCA_005239505.1 Nicotiana paniculata | reverse complement strand
CCAGTTTAGTATTTAATAAACTCAATTGATACGTTCAATTCCTCGTGGGATCGACTTTGGGCTAAATACCCCAGATTTATATTTGCAACGCCTGTTTAGTCTTTACAGAAGACATAGTTGAGCGTGATCACATTCCCAGGCATCGTAGGTGTGACCACCAGTGGCCTGGCCAGCCCTCGCAGGTGCGAGATTTTTCTCGCAAGTGCGAGACCGCAGGTGCGGTCTCCACTTCGCAGGTGCGATCCCAGACCCCCAGCCCAATTCCGTAGGTGCGAGGTTCTTCTCGCAAGTGCGAGACCGGAGGTGCAGTCCCAGGTATCGCAGGTGTGATCACTGTTCAGGCAGTGAGTTTAAGTACGTTTTTTAAACCCATTTTCCTCATTTCACGCCTTCTCCCTTAGGAGATTTCCACCATGTGTAAGAGCTTTCGACCAGGTCTTGTAAGGTAAGTAAATTCAACCCGTAAATTAGTTTCATGAATGCATATTAGCTATTAACCACATAAACTAGTGCAAAAATTCAATTAAATGGGTAGTAACCTAGAACTTGTGATCGCCTTAGAATTTTTGAAGAATTGGGCCATGAAATCAAGTAAAAATCGTATATTTATGTTCCTTAAGCTTTGGGTGAGTGTTCCGTTTGAGAATTGAAAGAATCCGAGCGAGCGGGCCCTGGGTCGAAATTTGATAAATTTGAAAGCATTATAGGAAATGGATAATTAGGCCATGTAATTGAATCCTTCAATCCTTATTGATATACTTGAGTTGATTATTTCTAGATAATACCATTTCAGAGTTGAATTCTAAAGGAAAGGCGGTGTTGGAGGGTTGATTGTTGTACTTGGGACCCGAGGTAAGTGTTTGGTCTAACCTTAGCTTGAGCGAATAGGAGTTGAGTATAAATTTCTACTTTCTAATTGTCAAATACGATGTATAGGCATGGTGAAGAGTATCTATACATTGGTGTCTAACATGACCGTGAGTCCTTATATTGTGAATATTCTGATTTTGTGGTAATTTCCATGCTTAATTGATGATTTCTATATGTTGTGAAGAATATGTGAAGGGAATTCTAATCTTTAAACTCTATTGGAGCATTGGCTCAGATTGTAATACGAATGATGAAGGAATATGACATAATTACATTCTTCGGAGCATTGGCTCAAGTTGTGAAACGAATAATGAAGATATATGAGGTAATTACATCTTTGGAGCATTGGCTCAAGTAATAAAGTAAATCATGGAAGTGAAAGTGAAAGAAAGATAAAGAGTTGTTGAAATGTTCCCTTGACGGGATTTGATTGTTTAATTGATGTTCGTTTGCCGGGATTTGATTGCTTAATCGATGTTCCCTTGTCGGGATTTCAATTTTTACTCTGTTTATTTCCTTGCCCTTGTTTGTGATTGATGTTTGGGTAAGAAAGAGTGATAAAGCACGAAGGGTGATCCTGTGCCATGTTTATATTACTATTATGCACGAGGGGACATTCTGTGCCATGTTTATCTTATTATTATGCATGAGGGGACATTCCGTGCCATGTTTATATTGTTATTATGCACGAGGGGACATTCCGTGCCATGTTTATATTGTTATTATGCATGAGGAGACATTTCGTGTCATGCTTTACATTGATTATGCACGAGGGGACATTCCGTGTCGTGTTTACATTGATTATGCACGAGGGGACATTCTGTGCCATGTTTATATTGATTATGCACGAGGGGAAATTCCGTGCCGTGTTTTACATCTCTATTATGCACGATGGGACATGCCATTCCGCAACTTTCACTGTTTAATCTGTGTTATCATCTCCCGTAATTATTTTCAAATATTTCAGAATGTTGTTTTCGTTTCTGTCATTTCAGTATTTGCCATCTCTTACCCCCAGCATGTTTTCCCCGTAATTGTATTCTTGTTTAGTTTCTTCTATATTATTGAACTGTACGGGTACACTTTGTTGTCGTGTCTTAGCCTCGTCACTACTTAGCCGAGGTTAGGCTTGGCACTTACTCAGTACATGGGGTCGGTTGTACTGATGCTACACCTGTACTTATTTATGTTGTGCAGATTACGCAGCCAGACCCGGAGGACATCATTAGTGGGAGTGTCTTCCAGCTACCATAGAGGCTTCAAGGTATACCCGATGGCGTTCGTGGACCTTGGCGTCTCTTCCATCCTTTTGTCTTCGATTATGTCTTATTTTTCCTCCAGTGTCAGAGGCAGACATGTATTTCCTTTCATTTTTGTATTTAGCACTCTTATAGACAGTTCATGAGTTTGTGACTCCAGGTTTTTGGAAAAATTTACGCGTTGTTGTATTTTGATGTCCTTATTTAGCTTAAGACCATATTTATTTCCGTTGTTAAACTGTGAACTGTTTAGTTTATCCTATTAAAGTGGTGTTAATATGTTAGTTCATCTATGTACGTTGGCTTTTCTAGCGGGTTCAACGTTAGACGCCATCACGGCCCGATGGTGGGATTTCGGGGCGTGCCAAGTTGGTATCAGAGAACTAGGTTTCTTAGGTCTCACAACTCATGGACAACTTGGTAGAGTCTAAGGGATCGGTCCGGAGACGTCCGTATTTATCCCCCAAAGGCTGCAAAATTAGGAGGACTCCATATTTTTTTTCTTCTCTGTCGTGCGCTATGATTCTGAGTACTGATTGAGTTTCTATTCTATTCTCACGCAGATGGCGAGGACGCGTGCTTCCATTGGTTCCGCCCAGCAGCCTGACACTCCTCCTACAGCTCCTACCCAGGGTCGAGGTCGAGGACGAGGCCGTGCTAGAGGCCGAAGCTGGGACCGGGTAGGCCTAGAGCAGCAGCCCAACTGGAGGACCCTCAGGTCGAGTCTGACGAGGAGGTCCCAGTTCCGGCAGTCCTAGTTGGACCAACTCAGGTCCCATAGGGGTTCATAGCTACCCCAGTGCTTCAGGACGCCCTTGTCTGTCTATTCGGACTCATGGAATGTGTAGCACATGCGGGTCTTCTTCCTACAGCACCAGCCGTCTCTTAGGCTGGGGGAGGTGCCAAGATTCCTGCGCAATAGCGGGGTGTTACAAGGTAAGTGAATCACGAGATGATTCCATTTCCCTGTCGCAATCAGAGAGAGATTGGTAAGGCATCTATTAGGGATTCACATAATAGAGAAGCAGAGGATTTGGGGGCGGGTATTTATGGGAGCTGTCTCTAAGGTTAGGGGTGAGGAATATAAGAACAGGAGGATTCTGCTCTTATTCATTGTCTCTATTTCTTTGACATTTTGGATTCTCAGTTGAATATTGATGACTAATCCATGAATGCATTTGCAGTTGCCCCAGTGGCCATGACCGATTTTTAATCATCTGGTATTCACACATCTTTTTGCATTTTTTCGATGATGCCAAAAGGGGAAAAATGGTTGTGCTCTGAACAGTGATATTTATAACCTAATGACCCTGGTTCTTCATTATAAGTGCTTAATAATTTAATAAGTGTCCATATTGGATTAAGTTGAAACAGGCCCAAACTTATGGACGCACAAAGTTTGTCATCATCAAAAAGGAGGAATTTGTTTGCCCAAGAAAGAGAATAGTTCTGACGATTGACAAAGGAACTCAGAAATGAACCGGGTCCATCACTGGTAGACATAGACACAGGAATAATCAAGGCACGTGAGATGCACACGCAGGAGATAAGCGTATTCGGGGAGAATAAGATATCTGCTGATCGAAAAGATTAAAAAAATAAAAAGGAGAATGACTCCTTATTCAGTAAGAACAGTATTCGAGATAAGGAGGGATTTAGGAATTGAGATAAGGAGGGATTTAGGAATTGAGATAAGCGTATTAGAACTCTATTTAATTCTTTATCTACTGATCCTATATATTGATGAATGTTCTTATGATACAGGTATGCACTAAAGCATAAGTTAAACATGAATTGAGAGAAAAATAGCAAGGTTATTTTGCAAGCAGTTCGTGTGAGATTTAAGTGTGCAAACCTGAAGCTACTTGAACCAGCTAGAAGAACCAGTTCCAAGTGTCGGTCTTTTAGTCTAGTTCATTTGTAGTAGGTGGTTTTATCTTGTACCTTTCAGCTTTCTCTAGAATCATTTGTAATAGGTGTTTTGTGTTTTCAAGTTAGAGTTAACATAAAGCTGTCGCAAACAAATAGAGGCTGGTTCATCACAAAGGATTAGAAGTAGTCCTAGGTCTACAAAAGAGTTTTTGTAAAATGCAATTTTGGCTCATTGATTTAGTAAAGACTTTTGGGAAAATCCTACTAGGAAGTAGGTCATGATTTTTTCACCTTTTGAGCCAGGTGTTTTCCACATAAAAATCTCTTTGTTCTTTAATTTATGTACTTATTATTCCGCAACAGTAGTATAAGGAACACATAGAAGATCCAGACCCTTCTATAATATATGCATGCAAAAAATTCGACACCACACAAATCTCCCTCCCCCCCTTGTGTGGTATTGAATTATAAAACATCAATTGGTATTAGAGCGGGTTATCCTCGAAGAGGCTAACACCTTAGGAGAAGATCAAGATGAGTGCAACACCTGGGAACTGGGAATGACAATCAACTGCCAGGCATCCACTCTGGTGGAAAAACATAATGAGAGACCATATAATTGAAGAAGACTACGAGCTATGTAACATTGTTACTAATGGACCCTTGGCTACCATGAAGAAGAATGTTGAAGGAGTAGATGTGCCAAAGACAAGTGTTCACTGTACTGCTAAGGACTTAAGAAAGTGGGAGAAGAATGCTAAGGCCAAGAAAATGGCTTGTGTGTGGACTTGGTCTTGACGAGTACAACAGAATTCAAAGTTGTACCACTGCTAAGGATATTTGGGACACTCTGTAAGTGGCACATGAAGGAACAACTCAAGTGAAGAGTTCCAGAGGAACTCTACTTTATTCTCAATATGAGAATTTCTCTATGAAGGAAGGAGAGACTATCCAAGAGATGTATACTAGGTTCACTACACTGACTAATGAACTTAAGTCTCTTGGAAGGATCCTTTGAAGAAGATAAAGTTGAGAATATTCTGACAAAGGTTCTGCCAATTTCTTGGGAAAGCAAAATCACTGCAATTCATGAATCTAAGAACGTTGCAACTCTTAAACAGGATGAGCTAATTGGAAATCTCACTACCTATGAACTAACAAGGCAGACCATGAAGATGGATGTGCCCAAGAAGGAAAGGAGCCTTGCACATCTGGAGGAAGATGAAATGTCTATGATCATCAAGGACTTCAAGAAATACCTTATGAGAGGAAAAGGTTTTACAAGAGGCAGAAACTACAACAAAACAAGGGTTCCTGAAAAACCAACCAATGAGGGTGGCTATAAGTGTGGGAAGACTGATCATCACATCAAGAACTGCCCTCAATGGGAAGTTAAATGGAAGAAGGAACGATCTGAATGATGGAACAGGAAGAAGGAACAGGTTCATCTCAAGAAGAACAAAGGATCAACAAAGGCTATGGTTGCTGCTTAGGGAGAAAGTTCCAATGAGGAATCAGATGATGAAGATAGAGGTCAACAAGCACTTACAGAAATTAGAGAATCTGGTGAGGAATTTCATGAGGAATCTGAGGTTCAAGTGAAAGGGAGCAGCCAAATATGCTACATGGAAAGTGGCTACTCAAAGCACGTGATAGGAAGCAAGGACCAGTTTCTTTCACTTGAGGGCCTCAAAGTAGGAAATGTTTCCTTTGGAAATGGAAAGAAAGGTGAAATAATTGGGGTTGGTAAGATAGGTAAGAACGACTCTCATTCCATTGAGAATGTCTACTTGATAGACGACCTGAAATATACTCTAATACGTGTATCACAATTGTGTAATAGAGGTAACTTGGTAGCATTCGCCTCTAAAAAATGTTTTGTGATAAATCTTATCACTGACAAGATTGTTTTGCAGGGAAAAGAGAGACAAATATATTTATTGTAGATTTGTCCACACTTTGAGCAAATGAACTAACTTTCTTGAGTGTGATGGACAATGATCCCCTCATTTGGCATAAGATACTTGGACATGCAAGTTTGAGCCAGCTCAACAAATTAGTCTCCAAGGACTTGGTGATAGGACTTCCTAACATCAAGTTCAAGGAAGAAAAGGTTTGTGAGGCTTGTGCAAGGGGGAAGCGGGTAAGATCCTCGTTTAGATGCAAGAAAGTGGTAAGTACCACTAGAACGCTGGAACTGTCTGTATGGATCTCTATGGTCCAATGAGAACATTAAGAAGAGGTGGTAAGAGATATGTGATGGTGCTTGTTGATGATTACTCTAGATTTACCTAGACATTGTTTCTAACATCTAAAGATGAAGCATTTGACATGTTCACTTATTTTGTTAGAAAAACTCAGAAACAATTAGGAAATCAACTTGCATCAATTAGGTCTCATCATGGCACTGAATTTGAAAATGCTAAATTTGCTTAATTTTGTGATGAGCATGTCATAGATAATAATTTTTCTGCTCCTAGATGTAACGACCCCAGTTCGCCCTCTGTGAACATGTCGGGACGACACCTAGTCCCTACAACTAGGTAAGCCTAGCAATGCGGAATATCAACATAAGTTGCGGAATAATTAAGTAAAAACTGAACAATCTAAAAGAAATACTGTATATAAACGCCACTTGGCATATACAACCCAAAATAATACGGAAGTCTACAATATCACCCCAAAACCCAAAAACTCAAGGGAACCACAGGCTAACAGAATATAATACACTGCTCTAACTCCAGAATGTCTACACAACTGTAAGGAAAGATAAACTTTTCACAAAAGCTGGAATAAGATAGAGACTCCTGGTCTGCGGACGCGGCAGATGTACCTCGAAGTCTCTGTTATATCTCTCAACCTCGGGGATAGTGCGCTGAGTGGAGGTACATGCATCTGCACATGTGAAACATGCGCAGGAAGGGCATGAGTACACCACAGTGGTACTCAATCAGTGCCAAGCCTAACCTCGGTCGTGTAGTGACGAGGAACGTTAGGGTCATACTGAGGTTAAGCAATATAATAGGAATTTACAATATGATAACAGACAGAAATAATGAACACGGCCGTGAAATAAGACAGGTCAAATAAGGAAATGACAAACACAAGAACAGAGTAAACACGGAATATGAAGAGCTCAATAACAATGGTAAAAACGAGGATCTCCTACTATACCGTCATGTAGTCTTTTTCTCGATTGTCTAATGGATCTCCCGGGATACCGTACCGTAGTCCATCATATGTATAACCGAAGGATCATCATCTGTGCAGGAGGGATCTCCCGGGATAACATCACGTAGTCCCAAAGTAAATGTGTAGGGGGATCTCCCGGGATAACGTCCCGTAGTCCCAAAGTAAATATGCAGGGGGATCTCCCGGGATAACGTCCCGTAGTCCCACAGTAAATGTGCAGGGGGAGCTCCCGGGATAACATCCCTTAGTCCCAAAGTAAATGTGCAGGGGGATCTCCTGGGATAACGTGTCGTAGTCCCAAAGTAAATGTGTAGGGGGATCTCCCGGGATAACGTCCCTTAGTCCCAAAGTAAATATGCAGGGGCATCTCCCGGGATAACGTCCCGTAGTCCCAAAGTAAATATGCAGGGGGATCTCCCGGGATAGCATCCCGTAGTCCCAAAGTAAATACACAGGCACAACAAGAAGACGTTCAGAATTAGAGTGCATAAATACAACGCAAAAAGTAATTCTAGTCTAACATACTTCACGTAGTGCAATTAAGGCAATTTAAGCAAATAGGAAATACAGGGAACTAGGCTTGATTTTCTAAGCTAACATAGACTATAGTTGCAATTAGAATAAAGCAGGTAATAAAGAAACTCGGGCTAAATATTTAAAGTAAAACAGTATTTTCAAAAAATTAGCACAAGTACGCGCTCGTCACCTCCAAGGCATTGAAGTACCAAATATAACATCCTAGACAAGCCACTTACCTTGACCCAGCTCAAAATCAACTCGAAACCACACGTTTTCCACGAGTATCTGACTCCAAATGGCCCAAATCTATTCAAATAAATTTCATACTGTAAATAACATCTCATGCAACTGATTCTACTATTCAATTCAAGGTTACGACGCGAAATTAGGTGAAATGACCATAACGCCTCGCAGGCCAGCATCTCGGAGTCGGGTAAGTTTTACATTTTCAGTACCCTCGTACTCTCACGAGTCTAGCCATATAAAAATCTCTCAAATCGGAGGTTACTCACCCACTCAAATCAAAATTTTAGAAAAAACTAAGTTCTACCCCAAACACCCAATTTCACCCATGGAAATCCCTAATTTTTAAGTTGAAAACATGTTAAATGATGTTGATGATTGAAAGAAATGAGCAAAAACCAACTTACAACTGATTTGGAAGAGTCTTGTTCATGGAAAAATCGCATAAGAGTGTTTGAGTTTGAGAAAATACGAAATATGAAGTAAAAATTCGATTTTGCACAGTGCAGGCTACTGGTTGGCATAGGAATTGCAAACAGGGGATCGCAATTGCGAACCCTTCAGACATTTCCAGCCTTCGCATTTGCGAACCTCTTGGTCGCATTTGCGATCAGGCTTTCCCAACTATACCTTCGCATCTGCGAACCTCTTGGTCGCATTTGCGATCAGGCCTACCCAGCTATACCTTCGCATTTGCGATGAGTAGCTCGCATTTGCTGCAGATCAGTCACACCAGCAGTTTCCATGTCAAAAAATGAAGTCCGTGGCCTATCCAAAACTCACTCGAGCCCTCGGGGCTCCAAAGCAAATATACACACTACCTCGAAAATATCCTATGAACTTATCCGTGCGATCAAATCGCCAAAATAACATCATATACATCGAATTAAGCCTCAAAATCCATGAATTATATCAAATTTCATAAAACATCAAATTTTCCATTTTAAGTCCAGAACACATCAAACACCATCTGATTTCAACCAAACTTTACAGAAAGTGCTTAAACCATCTATCAGACCTGTACTGGGCACCGGAACAAAAATACGGGCCCGATACCATTACTTTCTAATCAGATTTCATTTTCAATTTCCTTAAATATTTTCAGAAAACAATTATACTCAAAAATTCATTTCTCGGGCTTGGGACCTCAAAATTCAATTTCGGGCATACGCACAAGTCTCATATTTTCATACGGACCATCCGGGACCGTCAAATCACGGGTCCGGGTCCGTTTACCCAAAATGTTGACTGAAGTCAAATTTATTCATTATTTTAATATCCAATCTTTGTAATTTTTTTTACAGAATCTCATATTTAAGATTTCCGGCTACGCGACCGAACTGCACGCGCAAATTGAGGCAACCACAAATGAGGTTTTCGAGGCCTCGGAAGTACGGAATAGGTAATAACATTGTTGATGACCCTTTGGGTCAGCACATTCTCCACCTCTAAAACAACCGTTCGGCCTCAAACGGATAGAAGAAGGAAGTACCTGAGTTGGAAAATAAATGAGGGTAACGGCTCCGCATATCGGACTCGGACTCCCAGGTCGATGCCTCAGGAGGCTGACCTCTCCACTAAACACGAACAGAAGGGAAACTTTTGGATCTCAATTGATGAACCTGCCGGTCTAGAATAGCTACCGGCTCCTCCTCATAAGATAAGTCCTTGTCCAACTAGACAGTGTTGAAGTCTAACACGTGGGCTGGATCGCCGTGATACCTCTGAAGCATGGACACATAAAAAACTGGATGTATAGCTAATAAGCTATGCGGCAATGCAAGTCAATAAGCCACCTCTCCCACTAGATCAAGAATCTCAAACGGACCAATGAACCTAAGGTTAAGCTTGCCCTTCTTCCCAAATCTCATCACGCCCTTCATAGGTGACAGTCAGAGAAATACTCATTCACCAACAAGGAAAGTCACATCTCGAACCTTGCGATCTACGTAACACTTTTGCCTGGACTGAGCTGTACGAAGCCTATGCTGAATGATCCTGACCTTGTCCAAGTTCTCCTTAACCAAATCTGTACCCAAAAACCGAGCCTCTCCCGGCTCAAACCCCCGAACCGGAGATCGACACCACCTACCATACAACGGCGCCATCTGAATGCTGGATTGATAACTGTTGTTGTAAACAAACTCTACTAATGGAAAGAACTGATCCCAAAACCCTTCAAACTCAATCACACACGTATGGAGCATATCCTCAAGAATCTGAATAGTGCGCTCGGACCGTCCGTCCATCTGGGGATGAAATGATGTGCTCAACTCCACCCTGGTACCTAACTCCTGCTGAACGGCTCTCTAGAACCGTTAGGTGAACTGAGTACCTATGTCTGAAATAATAGAAACTGGGATACCCATGCAGATGAACGTTATCCTGAATATAAATCTCCGCCAACCGCTCCGATGAATAAGTAGTCAGTACCGAAATGAAATGGGCTAATTTGGTCAGCCGATCCACAATCACCCAAATAGCATCATAATTTCGCAATGTCTGAGGAAGTCCAACCACAAAGTCCATGGTGATCTGCTCACACTTCCACTCGGGAAGCTCAATCTGCTGAAGTAACCTCCCAGTCTCTGATGCTCACATTTGACCTACTGATAGTCGAGGCACTTGGCTACAAACTCTTCTATATCATTTTTCATTCTTCGCCACCAATAGTGCTGCCTCAAATCATGACACATCTTCGCAGTACCCGGATGGATGGAATACCGCGAACTATGGGCCTCTGCTAAAATCAACTCCCGAAGCCCATCAACAGGCACACAGATCCGACCCTGCATCCTCAATACCCCGTCACCTCCAATGGTCACATCTCTGGCATCACTGTGTCGGACCGTGTCCTTGAGGACAAGAAAATGTGGATCATCATACTATCGCTCCCTAATACAATCGAATAGGGAAGACCGAGAAACCACACAAGATAATACCCGACAAGGCTCAGAAAGATCCAATCTCATGAACTGACAAGCTAAGAACTGAACATCTAAGGCTAGAGGCCTCTCAACTGCATGAAGGTATGCCAAACTCCCCAAACTCTCCGCCCGGTGACTCAAGGCGTCGGCCACCACATTGGCCTTCCCCGGATGGTATAATTTAGTGATGTCATAGTCCTTTAGCAACTCTAACCATCTACGCTGGCGCAAATTTAGATCCTTCTGCCTGAATATGTGCTGCAAACTCCGGTGGTCAGTATAAATCTCACAAGGCACACCATACAAATAATGACGCCAGATCTTCAAGGCATGAACAATGGCAGCTAACTCAAGGTCATGGACAGGGTAATTCTTCTCATGTATCTTCAACTGTCTGGACGCGTAGGCAATCACCCTACCGTCCTGCATCAACACCGCTCCAAGGCCAACTCGCGAGGCATCACAATAAACTTTATAAGACCCCGAACTAGTTGGCAATATCAAGATACGGGCTGTAGTCAAAGCTGTCTTGAGCTTCTGAAAGCTCACCTCACACTCCTTTGTCCACTAAAATGGAGCACCCTTCTGGGTCAATCTAGTCATAGGGGCTGCAATTGATCAAGATCCCTCAACAAAACGGCGGTAGCAACCTGCCAAACCAAGGAAACTGCGAATCTCTATAACTGAGGACGGCCTGGGAAAACTGTGCACGGCCTCTACCTTCTTCGGATCATCTCGAATGCCCTCACTCGATACCACGTGGCCTAAGAATGCCACTAAAATCAACAAAAACTCACATTTTGAGAACTTTGCATACAGCTTCTTCTCTCTCAAGGTCTGAAGCACTGTCCTCAGATGTTGCTCATGATCTTCCCCATTCCGGGAGTAAACAAGAATATCATATATGAAAACAATGACGAACGAGTCGAGATACGGCCTGAACACACTGTGCATCAAATGCATAAATGTTGCGGGGGCATTAGTCAGCCTGAATGGCATAATTAGAAACTCGTAATGGCCATACCGAGTCCTGAAAGCAGTCTTCGGGATATCCGGCTCCCGAATCTTCAACTGATGGTAACCTGAGCGCAAATGAATCTTAGAGAATACCTGTGCAACATGATGTTGGTCAAACAGAGCATATATACGAGGCAAGGGTAACGGTTCTTCACTGTAACCCTGTTCAAATGGCGATAATCAATACACATGCACATAGAGCCATCATTTTTCTTCACAAACAAGACAGGAGCACCCCAAGGTGAAACACTGGGTCGAATAAAACCCTTATCGAGCAATTCTTGTAAATTATCCTTCAACTCCTTCAACTCAGGAAGAACCATATGGTAAGGAGGAATGGAAATGGGTTGAGGGCCCAGCAACAAATCAATGCAAAAATCAATGTCTCTATCGGGCGGCATGCCCGGAAGATCAGCTGGAAACACATCGGGATAATCTCGTTCCACTGGAACTGAATAAACAGAAGGGGTATCAACACTAACATCTCTCACATAAGCCAAATACGCGGCAAACCCCTACTCAACCATACGCTGAGCTCTCAGAAAAGAGATAACTCTACTCGGAGTGTGATATAAAGTACCACTCCACTCAACACGCGGAATACCTGGCATAGCCAGCGTCACGGTCTTGGCATGACAATCAAGAATAACATAATGGGGCGACAACCAGTCCATGCCCAAGATAATATCAAAATACACCATATCGAGTAACAATAAATCCGCACTGGTCTCGAAACCACGAATAGTAACCAAACACGACTGATAAACGTGGTCCACAACAAGAGAATCTCCTACAAGAGTAGAAACATAAAAAGGAGAAACCAATGAATCTCGGGCTATACCCAAATGCAGAGAAAAATAAGAAGACACATAAGAATACGTGGAGCCTAGATCGAATAGAACCGATGCATCTCTGTGGAAAATCAGTATAACACCTCTGATGACAGAATCGGAGGCAACAACCTCGGTACGAGCAGGAATAGCATAATATCTATCCTGGCCTCCCCCTCGAGGGCGACCTCTACCTCCCCGACCTCCGCCCTTAGCTGGCTGGGCAGGTGGGGTAGCAGCAGGAGCTGTGATCATAGCCTAAGAACCCTGTTGAGCACACTGTGGCTGAAAAGATTGTGAAGATGCACCCCTAGTATGTCTGGGGCAGTCCCTAACCACATGGCGCGTATCGCCACACTCGAAAAAAGCTCTGGGAAGACGTGGCGGCTATGACTGGATAGGGCCAGGTATGCTAGACTGACCTCTGAAAGCACCATGTGCAGGAGGCGCACTAGAAACTGGAGGTGTATAATAAGGCTCCTGAGGCCTTGGTGGAGCTTGTGTACCGCTGGCTGCTGGAAGAGCTGAATGAACTGGGCGGACCATATAACCCCTACCATGACGACCAGCTGTTGGGGTACGGGTACTAGAGTAGTGGCCCGACTCTTGAGACCTCTTGGCCTCCCTCTCCTCTCGCTCCCTAACGAGCATACCCTCGATCCTCCTATCAATGCTCACTACCTGCTGATAAGGAATGTCCATCTCCAACTCTCAAGCCATGCCAAATCTGATGGGTGGAACAAGGCCCTCAATTAACCGGTGAACCCTCTCGCGGACAGTAGCAACCAAAGCCGGTGCATGCCTAGCCAATCTGGTGTAACGGATAGCATACTCTGAAACTGTCATATCACCCTGGCACAAATGCTCAAACTCTACGCGCCATGCATCCCTGAGGCTTTGAGGAACAAACTCTCTCAGTAACATATCTGAGAACTGGGTCGAGGTCAGTGAAGCAGCCTCGTCTGGACTGTCTAACTCATAGGTGCGCCACCAATCATAGGCGGCTCCGCGAAGATGGAAGGTAGTAAAGGAAACCCCACAAGATCCGGCTATGCCCATAGTGCGAAAAATATGGTGACACTTCTCTAGAAACCCCAAGGAATCATCTGATGCTAGTCCACTGAATACCGGAGGGTGATACTTCTTGAACCTCTTAAGTCTCCACTGCTCGTCCTCCGAAGCAGCTGACCCTTCCTCTGGCTGAACTAGCACTACCGGCGGCACATGAATGATCTCTGGGGCCTGCTCCACGTGCAGTCGCTGCTCACGAGTGTGGGAGATGGGAGTCTGTGCTCCTCCCCCGTCCTGGGATGTAGCTGAAGTAAGGGGAAGCAACCCTGCCTGAGCCAGAGCGGTGTACATAGGCATGCACTGAGCTAATGTCTCCTGAAGGGCTGGAGTAGTAGTGGCAGTAGGTGTGTCGGGTGTCTGGACCTCGGCTAGATCTGCTGGTGGTACCTCGGCGGCAGCTCGCGCAGGTGCTCTCACTGCACCACATGCGCGTCCTCGGCCTCTACCCCGGCCCCGTATCAGGCGGCTGTTGTAGGGGGCGCGGGTGTCTGATCGCCTCGAGTAGCGCGTGTCCTCACCATCTGTGAGAGAATGGAAAACACAGGTTTAGAATTGATGTAAAAAATATTGCACGACAAGGAAACGAATGAAGTGAAGACTTCTCCTAAACAATTACATAGCCTCTCGTAAATAAGTACAGACGTCTCTGTACCGATCACCGAGACTCTAATAAGCCGGCCTGTGATCCGTGACTCCCATGAACCTAGAGCTCAGATACCAACTTGTCATGACCCCAGTTCGCCCACCGTGAACATGTCGTGATGGCACCTAGTCCCTACAACTAGGTACGCCTACCAATGCGGAATATCAACATAAGTTGCGAAATGATTAAGTAAAAACTGAACAATCTAAAAGAAAGACTGTATATAAATGCCACTTGGCATATACAACACAAAATAATACGGACGTCTACAATATAGCCCCAAAACCCGGAAACTCACGGGAACCACAGGCTAGCAGAATATCATACACTACTCTAACTCCAGAATGTCTACACAACTGTAAGGAAAGATAAACTTTTCACAAAAGGTGGAATAAGATAGAGACTCCTGGTCTGCGGATGCAGCAGATGTACCTCGAAGTCTCTACTATATCTCTCAACCTCGGGGATAGTGCGCTTGAGTGGAGATACATGGATCTGCACATGAAAAACATGCGCAGGAAGGGCATGAGTACACCATAGCGTTACTCAGTAAGTGCAAAGCCTAACCTCGGTTGGGTAGTGACGAGGAAGGTCAGGGCCCTACTGAGGTTAAACAATATAATAGGAATTTACAATATGAAAACAGACAGAAATAATGAATACAACCGTGAAATAAGACAGGTCAAACAAGGAAATGACAAACACAAGAACAGATTAAACAGGGAATATGAACAGCTCAATAACAATGGTAACAACGAGGATCTCCCAGGATACCGTCCTGTAGTCCCTTTCTCGACTGTCTAGTGGATCTCCCGGGATACCGTCCTGTAGTCCATCATATGTATATCCGAAGGATCATCATCTATGCATGGGGGATCTCCCGGGATAACGTCCCATAGTCCCAAAGTAAATGTGCAGGGGGATCTCCCGGGACAACGTCCCATAGTCCCAAAGTAAATATGCAGTGGGATCTCCCAGGATAACGCTCTGTAGTCCCAAAGTAAATAGGCAAGGTGATCTCCCGGGATAACGTCCCGTAGTCCCAAAGTAAATACACAGCCACAACAAGAAGATATTAAGAAATAGAGTGCAAAAATACAAGGCAACAAGTATTTCTAGCCTAACATACTTCACGTAGTACAATTAAAGCAACTTAAGCAAATAGGCAATTTAGGGCAACTAGGCATGCTTTTCTAAGCTAACATAGACTATAATTGCAAATAGAATAAATCAGGTAAGAAAGAAACTCAGTCTAAATATTTAAAGTAAAATCGGATTTTCAACAATTAGCACAAGTACGTGCTCGTCACCACACGTACGAGGCATTCAATTACAAAATATCACTTCCTCAAGGGAAAGGTCTCCCACACAAGGTTAGCCAAGCCACTTACCTCGAACCGGCTCAAAATCAACTTGAACCCACACGTTTGCCACGAGTATCCGACTCCAAATGGCCCAAATCTATACAATCCAATTACATATCGTAAATAACATCTCGTGCAACTGATTTTTCACTATTTAACTTAACCTAAGACGCAAAATTATGTAAAATGAGAAAAATGCCCCTCGGGCCCATGTCTCGGATTCAGGTAAAAGTTATATTTTCCAGACACTCATACACTCACGGACTCATTCAACCAGAAACAATCGAAATCCGATGCCAAAACCCCACAAATTTTTCAGAATTTCGGGTTGGGAAAAATCACATCACTTCCCTATGGTTTTCCCCCCATATTTGATAATTAAACTAAAGAAAAAAACGGGAATTAATAGTCTAACAATGAATTAGGATTAGAAAATGTTACCTATGATTATTCTCTTCAAAACCCACAGAAATTCGCCACTTCTTGAGCCCTTACTCGGATTTTTGGAATAAAACACATAGGGGATTCGCACCTACGGGCTCGATCACCGCACCTGCGGAAAAAGCATCGCAGGTGTGAAAATCACATAAGTTACACTGGGGCCGCACCTGCGGTCGTTTGGTCGCGCATGCGGTCGCGCGCCTGCGGAACCCAGGTCGCACCTGCGACCACTTGTCAAATCTCACCTCTATCTCACCTGCTATAAACCCCACGCGCCTGCGAGTCCGCACCTGCGGAAAAACCTTCGCAGGTGCGAAGACACCAGAAGAGGCCTGGTTTAGCAGTAGCAAAATTCGAAATTTTCACCTGTTAAGCATCCGAAACAACCCCGAGGCCCCTCGGGACTTCAACCAAAACCACCAACCAACCTTAAAACCTTATTTGAACTAGGCCGAGTCTTAAAAACACGTCTCATAACATCAAAAACATCGATTATGCATAGAATCAAGCCTAAAAACTTAGGAAAATTCTAGAATTCACATCCGATGCCGAAACACGTCTAAACTTATCCAAATTACCTCAGATTTTGCACACACATCCCAAATGACATGACGGAACAACTGCAAACTCCGGAATTCCATTTCGACCCTCGGATCAAAAACTCACTATCAAACCGGAAACGCCAAAAATTCAAACTTGGCATTTCAAGCCTAAATGAGCTACGGACTTCCAAAATACATTCCGAACACGCTCCCAACCCCAAAATCACCTAACGAAGCTAACAGAACCATTGTATTTCCATTTCGAGACCGTCTTCACACTTCTCCGACTACGGGCGAATTTCCAACATTTAAGCTCCATTTAGGGACTAAATATCCAAAAACTCTCCGAAACTCAAATTCGAACTTCCCGGCAATTCAATTTAGCAGAATTAGACTTGAGGAAAACAGTTAACAGGGGATCGGGGCATTAATTCTTAAGACGACCAGCCGGGTCGTCACATCCTCCTCCACTTAAAAATTCGTTCGTCCTCGAACGAGCATAAAGACATACCTGAAGTAGTGAAAACATGGGGGTAACTGCTGCGCATATCCTGCTTGGTCTCCCAGGTCGCCTCTGAACCTTTACTGAAGCAATGTTCTTCGACCTGAGCTTTCTAACCTGTCGGTCCAATATAGTTACAGGCTCCTAAACATATGATAGATCCTTGTGCAATTGGACTGAGCTGAAATCCAAGACATTAGACGGGTGACCGTGATACCTCCAGAGCATCGAAACATGAAATACTGGATGAACTCCTGCCAAGTTGGGAGGTAAGGAAATCTCATACGCAACCTGCCCAACACGCCTCAATATCTCAAAAGGGCCAATAAACCTCGGACTCAACTTCCCTTTTTTTCCCAAATCTCATAACGCCCTCCATTAGTGAAACCCGAAGCAACCTGCTCTCCGACCATATATGAAACATCACGAACCTTCCGGTCCGCGTAACTCTTCTGTCTAGACTGGGCTGTACGGTGTCTATCCTGAATCACCTTGACCTTCTCCCATGCATCCTGAACCAACTATGTGCCCAATAGCCTGGCCTCACCCAACTCGAACCAACCCACCGGAGATCTGCACCTCCTACCATATAAAGCCTCATACGGCACCATCTGAATGCTGGATTGATAGCTGTTGTTGCAAGAAAACTCTGCCAATGGCAAGAACTGATCCCAAGACCCTCCAAACTCAATCACACAAGCACGGAACATATCCTCAAGAATCTGGATAGTGTGCTCGGACTGTCCGTTTGACCTTCTGACAGTTGAGACACTTGGCTACAAACTCTGCTATATCTTTCTTCATTCTTCGCCACCAATAGTGCTGCCTCAAATCCTGATACATCTTCGCAGTACCCGGATGGATGGAATACCGCGAACTATGGGCCTCTGCTAAAATCAACTCCCGAAGCCCATCAACATTGGGCACACAAATCCGACCCTGCATCCTCAATACCCCGTCATCTCCAATGGTCACATCTCTGGCATCACCGCGCTAGACCGTGTCCCTAAGGACAAGTAAATGAGGATCATCATACTGCCGCTCACTAATACAATCGAGTAAGGAAGACTGAGAAACCACACAAGCCAATACCCGACAAGGCTCAGAAAGATCCAATCTCATGAACTAACTGGCTAAGGACTGAACATCTAAGGCTAGAGGCCTCTCAGCTGCAGGAAGGTATGCCAAATTCCCCAAACTCTCCGCCCGGCGAGTCAAGGTGTCGGCCACCACATTGGCCTTCCCCGGGTGGTATAATATAGTGATGTCATACTCCTTTAAGAACTCTAACCATCTACGTTGGTGAAAATTTAAATCCTTCTGCCTGAATATGTGCTGCAAACTCCGGTGGTCAGTATAAATCTCACAAGGCACACCGTACAAATAATGGTTCCAGATCTTCAATGCGTGAACAATGGAAGCTAACTCAAGGTCATGGACAGGGTAATTCTTCTCATCTATCTTCAACTGTCTGGACACGTAGGCAATCACCCTACCGTCCTGCATCAACACCGCTCCAAGGCCAACTCACGAGGCATACAATAAACTGTATAGGACCCCGAACCAATAGGCAATATCAAGATTGGGGCTGTAGTCAAAGTTGTCTTGAGCTTCTGAAATCTCGCCTCACACTTCTCTGTCCACAGAAATGGAGCACCCTTCTAGGTCAATCTAGTCATAGGGGCTGCAATCGATGAAAATCCCTCCACAAAACGATGGTAGTAACCTACAAAGCCAAGGAAACTGCGAATCTCTATAACTGAGGACGGACTGGTCCAACTCTGCATGGCCTCTACCTTCTTTGGATCCACTCGAATGCCCTCACTCGATACCACGTGGCCTAAGAATGCCACAGAACTCAACCAAAACTCACATTTTGAGAACCTTGCATACAACTTATTCTCTCTCAATGTCTGAAGCACTGTCCTCAGGTGCTGCTCATGATCTTCCCGACTCCGGGAGTAAACAAGAATATCATGTATGAAAACAATGGCGAACGAGTCGAGATATGGCCTGAACACACTGTGCATCAAATGCATAAATGTTGTGCGCGCATTAGTCAGCCCGTATGACATAACTAGAAACTCGTTATGGCCATACCGAGTCCTGAAAGCAGTCTTCGGGATATCCGACTCCCGAATCTTCAACTGATAATAATGTGAGAGCAAATCAATCTTATAAAATACATGTGCGCCCTGAAGCTGGTAAAATAAATCATCAATACGAGGCAAGGGATAATGGTTCTTCACTGTAACCCTGTTCAAGTGACGATAATCAATACACATGCGCATAGAACCATCCTTTTTCTTCACAAATAGGACAGGAGCACCCCAAGGTGAAAAACTGGGTCGAATAAAACCCTTACCAAGCAATTCTTGTAACTGGTCCTTCAACACCTTCAACTCAGGAGGAGCCATACGGAGGAGGAATGGAAATGGGCTGAGTACCCGGAAACAAATGAATGCCAAAATCAATGTCTCTATCGGGCGGCATGCCCAGATGATCAGCTGGAAACACAGCGGGATAATCTCGTACCAGTGGAACTGAATTAACAGAAGGGGTATCAACACTAACATATCTCACATAAGCCAAATACGTGGCACGCCCCTTCTCAACCATATGCTGAGCTCTAAGAAAAGAGATAACTCTACTGGGAGTGTGATATAAATTATCACTCCACTCAACACGCGGAATACCTAACATAGCCAGCGTCACGGTCTTGGCGTGACAATCAAGAATAACATAATGGGGCGCAACCACTCCATGCCCAAGATAATATCAAAATCCACCATATTGAGTAACACTAAATCCGCACTGCTCTCAAAACCACAAAAAGTAACCAAACACGACCGATAAACGCGGTCCACAACAAGAGAATCTCTCACAGGAGTAGAAACATAAACAAGAAAACTCAAGGAAATTCCAAGGTACACTCAAATGCGGAGTAAATATAAAAGGCACATAAGGATAAGCGGAGCCTAGATCGAATAGAATTGGTACACCTCTATAAACAACAATGAAAATAACTGTGATGACAGAGTCGGAGGCAACAGCCTCTCCAAGGGTAGGTGGGGTAACAACTGGGGCTTTAGCCACAGCCTAAGAACTCTGCTAAGCACGTTGTGGCTAAAAAGTCTGTGAAGATACACCCCTACCAAGTATGGGGCAGTCCCTAACCATATGGCAGGTGTCACAACACTCAAAGCAACCTGGCGACGTGGGGGTGGAAACTATGCAGTACGGGTACTTCGAGACCCGGAACACATAAAACTCGGTGTAAAGTCTGAGATGCAAACTGATCTAGCTGGCCCACAAAAACTCTACCATGCCATACTCTTCCTCCAAAATAAGGGCCAGCAGGTCTCCCATATCTACGAGGTCAACTCACTCCTTTGTACTCTCCCTCCTGACCTCATCTGTCCTCTCTCTCCTGTACTAACATGTCCCCTACTCGGCGAGGGGTCCTCACCACCCGCTGTACTGGGACCACATGTTGTGTCGCCATGACACCTGGAACCTGACCAATGGGAACTCGCTGCTCTGGAGTGGGGGTGGCGGGAGTCTGGGTCGCTCCCCCGATCTGTGAAGTAGTCGGTACAACCCGAATCAATCCCGCCTGAAGCAATGTACCAAACATGCTCAGGAATTGTGCCAAAGTCTCCTGAAGAACTGGAGTAGTAGTAGTTGTAGGCGTGTCAGGTTCCTGGACTTCGGCTGGATCTGTTGGTGGTACCTCGGCGGCAGCTCGCGCAGGTGCTCTCGCTGCACCATGTGCGCATCCTCGGCCTCTACCTCGGCCCCGGCCTCTGACTGCTGCGGTAGGGGGCGCGGGTGCTTGATTGTCCCGAGTATCACGTGTCCTCACCATCTGTGAGAGAGTAGAAGATAGAGGTTTAGAATTGATGTCAAATAAATATCGCACGACAAGGAAATCAAATGAAGTGAAGACTTTTCCTAAACAGTTACATAGCCTCTCGTAGATAAGTATAAACGTCTTCGTACCAATCAGTGAGACTCTAATAAACCGGCCTGTGTTCCATGACTCCTATGAACCTAGAGCTCTGATACCAACTTGTCACGATCCCGGATTGCCCTCCGTGAACATGTCGTGATGACACCTAGTCTCTATAACTAGGTAAGCCTAGAAATGCGGAATAACAACATAAATTTCGGAATAATTACGTAAAAAAAAGCTGAACAATCTAAAAGAAAGACTGTATATAAATGCCACTTGGCATATACAACCAAAAATACTACGGAGGTCTACAATATCACCCCAAATCCTGGAAACTCACGGGAACCACAGGCTAACAAAATACAATACACTGCTTTAACTCCAGAATGTCTATACAACTGTAAGGAAGGATAAACATTTAACAAAAATCTGGAATAAGATAGAGACTCCTGGCCTGCGGACGCGGCAGATGTACCTCGAAGTCTCTGTTGTATCTCTCAACCTCGGGGAGAGTGTGCCTGAGTGGAGGTACCTGGATCTGCACATGAAAAAAATGCGCAGGAAGGGCATGAGTACACCACATCAGTACTCAGTAAGTGCCAAACCTAACCTCGGTCAGGTAGTGACGAGGAAGGTCAGGGCCCTACTGAGGTTAAACAATATAATAGGAATTTACAGTATGAAAACAGACAAAAAATTAATACAACCGTGAAATAAGACAGGTCAAACAAGGAAATGACAAACACAAGAACAGAGTAAACACGAAATATGAACAGCTCAATAACAATGGTAATAACGAGGATCTCCCAGGATACCGTCCTGTAGTCCTTTTCTCGACTGACTAGTGGATCTCTCGAGATACCGTCCCGTAGACCATCATATGTATATCCGAATGATCTCCCGGGATACCATCCCGTAGTCCATCATATGTATATCCGAAGGATCTCCTGGGATACCGTCCCGTAGTCCCAAAGTAAATATGCAGGGGGATCTACCAGGATACCATCCCGTAGTCCATCATATGTATATCCGAAGGATCTCCTGGGATACCGTCCCGTAGTCCCAAAGTAAATATGCAGGGGGATCTCCCGGGATACCGTCCCGTAGTCCCAAAGAAAATACGCACAGGGATCTCTCGGGATACCGTCCCGTAGTCCCAACGTAAATATGCAGGGGGGTCTCTCGGGATACCATCCTAAAGTAAATACGCAGCCACAAAAAGAAGATATTCAGAAATAGAGTGCAAAAATACAAGGCAACAAGTAGTTTTATCCTAACATGCTTCACGCAGTACAATTAAAGAAACTTAAGCAAATAGGCAATTTAGGGCAACTAGGCATGCTTTTCTAAGCTAACATAGACTGTAATTGCAAATAGAATAAATCAGGTAAGAAAGAAACTCAATCTAAATATTTAAAGTAAAACCGGATTTTCAACAATTAGCACAATTACTTGCTTGTCACCTCATGTACGAGGCATTCAATTACCAAGTATCACATCCTAAGAGGAAAGGTGCCCCACACAAGGTTAGACAATCCACTTACCTTGAACCGGCTCAAAATCAACTTGAAACCCATGTTTGCCACGAGTATCCGACTCCAAATGGCCTAAATCTATACAATCCAATTACATATCGTAAATAACATCTCATGCAACTGATTTTTCATTGTTTAATTTAATCTAAGACGCGAAATGATGTAAAATGACCAAAACACCCCTCGGGCCCACGTCTCGGAATCAGGTAAATTTATATTTTCTGGACACCCATACACTCACGGACTCATTCAACCAGAAACAATCAAAATCCGATGCCAAAACCCTATAAACTTTTTAGAATTTCGGGTTGGGAAAAATCACATCACTTCCCTATGGTTTTCCCCCCATTTTTGATAATTAAACTAAAGAAAACAACGGGAATTAATGGTCTAACAATGAATTAGGATTAGAAAATGTTATCTATGATCCTTCTCTTCAAAACCCACAGAAAATCGCCAATTCTTGAGCCCTTAACCGATTTTTAGAATAATGAGATGAACTCTTTGATTTTTGGAACAAAAAACACAAGGGATTCGGACCTGCGGGCTAGATCACCGCACCTGCGTAAAAAGCATCGCAGGTGCCGAAATCACTTAAGTTACATTGGGGTCGCACATGCGGTCCCGCGTCTGTGGAACCCAGGTCGCACCTGCGGTCCCGCGCCTGCGGAACCCTGGTCGCACGTGCGTCCACTGTTCAAATCTCCTATGTATTGCACATGCAATCAACCCCACGTGCATGTGAGTCCGCACATGCGGAAAAACCTTCGCAGGTGCGAAGACACCAGAAGAGGCCTGGTTCAGCAGCAGCAAAGTTCTAAATTTTCACCCGTTAAGCATCCGAAAAAACCCCAAGGCCCCCGGGACCTCAACCAAAACCACCAACCAACCATAACACTTTATTTGAACTAGGTTGAGTATTAAAAACACGTCTCATAACATCAAAAATATCGATTATGCATAGGTTCAAGCCTAGAAACTTTGGAAAATTCTAGAATTCACATCCGACGTTGAAACACGTCTAAACTTATCGTAACTACCTCTTGGCACACACATCCCAAAATGACATGACAAAACTACTGCAACCTCCAGAATTCCATTTCGACCCTCGGATCAAAAATTCACTATCGGACCGGAAACTCCAAAAATTCATACTTCGGCATTTCAAGCCTAAATGAGCTATGGAATTTCAAAATACACTCCGAACATGCTCCCAACCCCGAAATCACTTAACGAAGCTAACAGAACCATCGGATTTCCATTCCAAAGTTGTCTTCATACTGCTCCGACTACAGGCAACGTTCCAACACTTAAGCTCTCTTGAGGGACTAAATGTCTCAAAACCGAACGTCCCGACAATTCAGTTTAGCATAAATAGACTTGGGGAAAAAAGATAACCGGCCGGGTCGTCAAAGCGCCCGGACTATGCACGAAAATTGAGGCAACCACAAATGAGGTTTTTAAGGCCTCGAAAGTACGGAATATGCAATAAAATAGGCGATGACCCTTTGGGTCGTTGTCACACCTCCGGTTTTTATACGCCCCAAAAGGGGTACGGGAGTTTTTCCACTTAAAGTG
>ML358996.1:0-24370 GCA_005239505.1 Nicotiana paniculata | reverse complement strand
CAAACAAGGACAACAATGGTGATGATCAAGACAACGAACCACTCTTGGTTCCAGGGGAAATCTCTGATGTATCAAATAGCAAGGCTGATATGATGAGCCAAACAAAGGATACAGTGGAAGGCAACTCAACCTCTTCCTCAGAACTTCAGGAGGAACCTGGTACTCCTATCTCCCCCATAGAAGCTGAGGAAAGAGTTGGAGATGCAGTAGAAAGCACTCCTCAGCTTGCAGAACATGAGTCACAAGGAAGCCCAACTAACATACCAAGCACTTCTACTAGTCAGCTTCAAGTTCCAAATTGGAAGCATAAAAGCTCTCATCCTCTTGATAACATAATTACCCCTCTTGATTTCGGAATCCAAACCAGATCAAAAACTAGAAACTCCCTAGCCTTCTCAGCCTTCTTGTCCCAAATTGAACCCAAAAATATTAAGGAAGCCCTAAAGAATGCTGATTGGATCGTGGCTATGCAAGAATGACTTCATTAATTTGAGAGAAACAAGGTGTGGCATCTGGTACCTCGTCCCTCAAACAGAACCATCATAGGGACCAGGTGGGTGTTCAGGAACAAGCTGAATGAAAATGGGAAGACAACCAGGAACAAAGCCAGGCTGGTAGTCCAAGGCTAAAATCAAGAAGAAGGAATCGATTATGATGAAACCTTTGCTCCAGTTGCTCGTATGGAAGCCATTCGAGTTCTTATAGCTTTTTCATCTCATATGGAATTCACCTTGTTCCAAATGGATGTGAAAAGTGCATTCTTGAATGGTTATCTCAAGGAAGAAGTGTGTGTCAAGCAACCCCTGGGTTTGAAGATCATATCCACCCAGAACATGTGTTCAAGCTCGACAAGGCCTTATATGGATTGAAACAAGCTCCCAGGCCTTGGTATGAGCGGTTGTCAAAGTTCCTTCTAGATAATGGGTTCACAAGAGGAAAGATAGACAACACTCTCTTCCTGAAGAAGTGAGGAAGGAACATTCTCATTGTCTAGGTCTATGTCGATGATATTATCTTTGGAGCTACTGCAGATTCCTTGTGCATAGAGTTTGCAACACTCATGGCAAGTGAGTTCGAGATGAGCATGATGGGGGACCTAAATTACTTTCTGGGTTTTCAAGTCAAACAGTCTATTAAGGACACTTGTATCAATCAGCAGAAATACATCAAGGAACTGCTCAAAAGGCTTGACATGGAGGATTCTAAGGTGATTGACACACCCATTGCAGTGGCTGCCAAACTCGACATGGATGATGCCGGGACTCCTGTGAATCAAACCATGTATAGAGGCATCATTGGATCACTTCTCTACCTCACAGCTCGCAGACCTGATATAGTCTTCAATGTAGAATTGTGTGCAAGATTTCAATCCAATCCCAAGGAGTCTCATCTGAAAGCAGCTAAGAGGATCCTGCGCTACCTCAAAGGCACATAGGACCTGGTCCTTTACTATCCTTCAGGCGACAATTTTAATCTTGTTGGTTATGCTGACGCTGACTATGCAGGTTATCTGGTAGATAGGAAAAGCACTTCAGGGATGGCTCGTTTTGTTGGATCATGCTTAATCTCATGGGGCACAAGAAAGCAGAACTCGGTGGCATTATCCACAGCTGAAGCTGAATATGTTGCAGCTGCCTCCTGTTGTGCTCAACTGTTGTGGATCAAACAACAATTGGAAGATTTTGGAGTTTTCATTGATAGCATTCCACTCCTATGCGACAACACAAGTGCACTCAATATGGAAAAAAATCATGTTCAACACAAAAGAACCAATCACATTGATGTGAGACATCACTTTCTCAGAGACAATGTTGAAAAGGGTCATATCAGCATGAGGTTCTGTTGCACTGAAGATCAAATTGCAGACATCTTCACTAAAGCACTTGGAAGAGAACACTTTGAGAAGAACAGACTGGCTCTGGGCATGCTGAGACCAAATTAGGAACCTGGTTCTCCGATGGCTTTGAATGTCTTACTCAGGTTAAGCTGCTAAGGTGTTTTCCTAATAAAGTCTAATTCACTTCAATACAGTTGCAGGTAGACACGCATGGTGATTACAGAATTTAATGAAGTGGCACTGTAGACCATGGAAGGACTGAGTTTCTCTTTTTTCAAAATAAAACATGTACGGGACCTGGTTCTTATACGCCAAGTTAGTAGTTGTATGTTTTTCTCTCCCTCTTTCTCGAAGAGTAACTACATTAATTACCTTCTGCCACTATTCTCTATCTCTCTCCACCTTTTCAGAGACACATCAATCACGTCTGTCCTTCCACCTTTCAATTCCCTTACACGTTCTCCAACCTTTCAAACCGTCACTTGAACCAGTTTCCCTTCTCCCTCTCTCCACATACTTCCTTACCTCTCGCCATTTCACTCACAACCACTTCTCTGAACCAACAAAAAAAAGGGCTTCCTTCTCCTTCCTTCCTTGCTCACTGTAACCAACAATGGCGTCTCCAGATGAAATCATCCCCTTCTCCACTACTATTGACCTCAACATCACTCCCGATGAGGGCCAAGTTTCCTCACCTTCCAAGGAATCCCTCTCTGCTCCCCTCTCATCTCAGAAAACCTTCATTCTTGAAGCTTCTCCATCTCAATCCGAACTATCACAATCCTCGCCGAAAACCATAACCCCTACAGTCGCCCCTCCACCTCCATCTACCTCTGTACCAATATCTGAGCCACTCATCCCTGAGACCTCTCTCATCTCTGAAGTCTCAGAGGAGATTCCTAGTCATTATATTGACCCCTCCTCTCTCATGTCTCAAACCCCCATGGAATCCGCTGACAAAGAGGCAGCAGAAAACATCATTGTCCTATCTTCCGAAAAAACTCCTGAAAATCCTTGCACTCCTCCTGAGACTCAAGGAGCCTCTCTGCCTACTCCTGAGGATGCTGACACCATGGTCCCTTTCGAGTCCACTCAGCATGCGACTCCATCCTCAAAACCTAGTGAGGGACCTGGTTCACCATCCTCTCAGTCTCCAAATGAGCAAATATTCTACACTCCTCCTCTCGAGTCTATTCCCCCTCTCCATGCTCCTGTGGATGACGATGATGAAGATGATATAGTGCTTAGTGCACGATTTAAAGTGCTTCATGGGGTCAGCATTTCCGCTCTCTCTGTGAAACGTCCCTCTACTAGACTCCAGAAGAAAGAGGTTGTGGATTAGGCTCTTGAGAAAAGCAAGAAGTGTAACAAGCCAAAAATGAGGCGTCTAGTAAAGGATGGTCAGATTTCAGTGGACAAAAATATTCCAGTGCTGGAGGTTGAAGAGGAACCTGCCCTTAGTAAAAAGGAAAAAGGTTGTGGCTTGGAAGAGTGTGAAGCCATCACCCTCGACGATTAAGGAGAAAGTGAAGAAGAGAGATGTTGGAGAGGTCAGTGGACAGAAATCTGCCAGTTCTAAAGAAATATCAGCCAAAGTGTCAGATAAATGAAAGAGAGAAGAAGAAGCAGAACCAGAAAGGGAACCTGGTTCTATGCAGGCTGCTACGTGGAAGGAAAATGTTAAGCTACAAGCGATGCTACTGGGGCGCACCATTGACCCTGATATCCTTGACATGCCAGGCATGAGTGGAGGCTGAAAGCTCAAATAGCTCTTCTGGAAGTGTCAGGCCAGCTGATAGGGGACCTGGTTCTTCGAGTTCCACTGATGCAGAAATGTCCCGCTTGAACATAGAGAATGCAGAATTGAAACGTCAGGTGGAGAATCTGAAGGAAAGGCTTCTTCAGGAACAGTCCTCATCAAATGCTCGCTTGGACCTTGTCCTCCGCACTCTCATTGCCTCTACCTCTATTCCCTCCTCCTCTAGTGCTCCCTAGGATTCCTCTTTATGTGACTGGTTGGGATTAATGTTGTTTATTTTTGTTTTTCTGGGATTGGATAACATGTGACTGCTCCTACTTTGAAAAATCCAAATGAAGTCTTCTGCTTTCGAGCAGAGTCTTCTACAATGTCTCTACTCTTTTGCTATAAATGAAATCAGTCCTTTTGTGTTCTATTTGTTGCCTTACTGACTTTTATTCTGTCTTCTATCATGATTGTGTGCACATAAGGGGCATGAGTTAACTTTAATGGACTTCCTTGTCTTTTCTTGCCTAGTTCTGACTTTTTATGATGCCAAAAGGGGGAAGGTGTTAAAGGAAATAATTGGAAACTCTGACCTGTTTGTGCAATGGTTAAGGGGGAAGCATGTTGATAGGGGGAACTTCTTGGGAACCTGGTCATGCATGTGTTACTCTATCACATTTACCTTCCAATTATAAAAGTTTGGCATCATCAAAAAGGTGGAAATTGATAAATTGTATTATGGTTTGATGATTTAACAAACTTTTATGTGAAGGACCAGGTTGAGGACCTAATGTATACACAGTATCACAAGTCATCTATGCCTCCAGGAATTCCGGATCATACAGTCTGAATGAGGAAGGAACAGCTAAAGGACCTGATCCCTTAGTGGACTCACAGAATAAAGTACAGGTCAACTTGATAGCTGTAAAAAGCTATGACAGAAAAGGTGACTGCATGCTATTGTTCACGCTACAGTGTTNACTAGTTAGGAACCTTTTAATCTTTCATCTTCCAAACTTGTGTGTGACTAAAGCTAGTCATGAGTCAAAGTCTTTGTAACTAGTTTGTGACAAAGTGGCTTGTAAGAAGTATTACAAGTTAGAGAGTTGAAGTCTTTGTAAGGTTATCTTACAAAGTGGCTTGTAATAGCTTAGATTACAAGTTAGTAAAGTTGAAATCCTACAAGTGTAGGTCGTGGTTTTTGTCTCCTTGAGTGGGATTTTTCCACGTAAAAATTCTTTGTCTCTTTACTCCTCTTTCTAGCATTTAGTTCTGTGGGAACTAGTAGAGGACCTGGTCACTCTACTGGTTGGTGGACGCTAAGAAACCTTCAAGGGCCCTTTTGTTAAACCAGATCCTTTACTCTTTTTGAATGAATTATGGTCAGTAAGTAATCTGGTGGAAGGGATCCATAGAATAAAAATTGGTTTCTTTTTCTTTTTTCTATTTTTAGAATAGAGAAAGAGTTTCCATTTTTTGGTTTCTTTTGAAACTCTTCGAAATAATTTTATTTTTTCTTTTGAAACTTTTAAAGTTATATAATATTTCTTTATGGATTTTCTAATTTCTTTTTCGAGTTCCTTAAAAATGGGCTCAAAAAGGAAGGGCGTTTTCGGGGAGAACCAAAGGAAAGTTCAGCTTCCATTCCCCAAACTGTTAAAAAACAAAAATCGTTCTTTCACTTGCTTCCAAATCTATCCATCTTAGTTACTCAAAAGCTTTGAATATTCTACTCGAAATATNTGATCTCGGTAGCTACACCACCCACGGAATTTAAAGAACCTAAAGGAGCATGAGTCATATATTCTGCGGAACGTGCTTCTAGTTTTGGGCACCTCTGACATAAACAGAAATAGCGTATATAAAAGGCTAGCCTTTTCACTCAAGCGTCTTGGTATTGGATCCGCTCTTCTGTTAACATGAACATTCCTCCAAAAATGACTTCTCCGGTCGGGGAATGCATTAGATATTTACCTAAACCAGTAGGTCCTTGAGCGGATCCCACGTTAGCGCCCCAAGACGTTGGTCTCTAACTAGAAAAGTAAATGCTTGAGCTTGGCTCCCCCCGATACAAGCGAGCTAAGGGGCTTGAAGTTATCCCAATAGAAGAGAGACACTTCACAGAGTGTGATACTAATGGTTAGGGGATGGTTTTGGCGCGAAGGTTGCTGGTTCGAGGGTAGAGTACAGTACTAAAGGTCCTCGGACTTCCAGGCGACTTTTCTTTTGGGCAGTTGTTCACCGTTGGATCTCGCCAATACAGCCCCCTATTCAGAAGTCTAATAAAAATTTAACAAACAGAGGATTTTGATTTTTATCATGTGGTACTGGCACTTATACGATCTCCCTTTGCTTTTGTATCTGGAGCTTTACTTGCATTTGAAGCTTCTTTCCAATGGAATAAATCCTCACATTCACTTTTGATGAATTGGAAACAAGAATTTGATTCATAAAGCTGTAAACTTGTGAACTTCTGAATATTCGAACCAACAGTTGTATCAGCATAGAGTCATAGACGCTTGCGCTGCCTCATGGGTTTATAGTTGTGGAATCCTCTGTTGTTCAACCATATAAGTGGCATTTCCAATCTTAATTTCCATTTATTGTCTTATTTAACTGCTGTTCCATCACATATCTGTTATTTCTGGGGAAAAAACAAAGGAAAGGAAAAAGGTTCACTAAGAATTCTTAAACAAAGTGATACTCATCCCAAGTGGCGAAGCTACACATTGGTAAGGGTGGTCAACTGATCACCCTTTGTCGTGAAATTACACTATATATATATAGGTAAAATATCATGTTTTAAAGGTACATTACATATATTGAACACTCTTTGGCGGGAATTTTTTTTAACTTTTTTCAAATTTGAAAATCCTTGAATAAATTTCTGAATTCGCCGTTGGTCATCCCATATCGGAAAATGGAGTTAGGGAGTTTATCTGGGTAAGGGTTAGAGGTTCCTGATTCCCGAGACGCATTCTATAGAATGGCAATAATAGTCGTCGAACTCAAAAAGTGTCTGTTTGAATGCAGTCTCCAACTCTTGGTTGCCTTGGTATAACATCATCTCGCATTGCCCTGTGGCTGTCATTCACCTTTTGGTTTCACTCTCTGCAGCATATTTATAGATTGACTATCCTACATTATTTGAATTAAGTTGACTCTAGTCTACGCCAGAAAATAATTTAACAATGAAAGATGGAACAGCCAAATACTTTCTATTGAACAGCCATCATCAACTTTACATGCCAAAACTTACTTTTAGGGAGAAGCTTTTACAGTCACATTAAAGATTTCACATCCACTAAGCAATAATAATAACTACTGTTATTCATGTTAACAGGGAAATGAGGAAACTAGAGAAGGAAAAGAAAAGTAGCAAAAGAAATTAAATAAATAAATAGTATTTGGTTGTCTTTATTGTGAGATTACACACAGCTAAACTCTCACTTCAATTGCAGTCTTTTCTGAGATGCGAACATCTGGTTTAACATCTTCCCATAACTCAGGTAATGCTTCCTTCATGTTGTGAATGCTCTCTAGTGCATAATCTATACCTTTTGTTCTATGTGAGGCTCCCACCTATATATACCAAATAAGTGAAACTCATAAGCATAAAGTAACAACTAACAAGGAAGAAGATGAATTCTTTTTTTTTCCCTTCTTTTTATTGCTCCCAAAATAAGTTTATTACTTACCCAAACTGTATGAAGGCCCATGAGCTTAGCAGTCTGAAGGTTACGGACCGAGTCATCAAAGAACAGCTGAGGAATGCAGATAGATAAAAGTATTAGGTTCGAATTCATGTAAACCAGTAAAAGATTGAAATTCAGAATTCATCCTATTCAACCACCAGAGTGAAAGAGAGGCTAATAACATACCGTCTTCTGAGGGTTAATATTGGCTATTTTAAAGGCTTGTTCATAGGCTTCTTCGAAGGGTTTGCAAACAACCAGAGTCCTAGTGGATTCTGGAAGGAGAATCAGTAGCTATTTTAGTCAATATATTACAAACGTTTCAAGAGGAATGGCATTAGATTTTGGCAGAAAACTCACCGGCGTTGATATTGTCTCGTGCAACACTGCTGTTACGAGTAGGATTCACAGTCTCAAAGCATATGATATCATCAAAGCAGTCCTCTAATCCCAGCCTGCTTAGAACTTTTGCCACATGGGCTTCATTTGCATTTGAAAATATCTGTTTCAATCACAAAACATACAAACATTACAACAACATCGTCATTACCAGAAGAGTATACGGTCACTAAGGTAATTGTTTGTAGTGCTATGTAAGAATGTCTAACTTACAACTTTCCGGACAGGCAAGCTATGCAAAAGATTCCTCAAAACATGGTCAGTCTTCAAAAGTTCATAAGGTAATCTCCCATGTACAAAACTGTCAAGGAAGATTGCATTAGGTACTTCCTATTTAAAAACAATACAAGGAGATGTGCAAGGAAACATAGAGAAGAAGCGGTACCTATGGTAGTCATCATAATCAAAGTCATAACCAATGGCCTGCGAAGAATGAATGCAAAGTTTAGAATATGGACAGTCAAAACTAACTGTGAGAATAGTTAATTCAAAAAGTGATAATCTTACCCTGAGACCAGCCATGGTTGTTCCATATTCCTTATATAAGCTCACACACATTTCTGGAACTTTAGCCTCATCTATGCTAAGCTTTTCAACCATATAATCTAAATGATGCAACCAACAGAAGATTATTGATTATTTAATCCAACAAACAATTATCAAAGAAGCAATTACGCAGGGAAATATCAAACTAAAGAAAACTGTTAATTACCTATGATATTCTTTGTGCATTGTGCTGAAATACCGGAGCTCAGTGGATAAAGTGTATCATCAACATCTGCACATTGAGGTAGAAGCAACTTTAGGAATGACTACACAAGGCAATCTTCTTTTGTAAAGAAAACAGGTTACAAATAAAGCCTTACCAAAGAGAAGACATTCATATTTTGGCTCTGAAACTAGCTGGTAGCTGTCTTCATGCTCCATTTTGTTCTAAGGATCTTACACAATATAAACATCAAAATTAGTATTCTCCTAACACAGATAATACAGCTATTAAGAGAGGGGATAAAGCTCAATTAAAGTTTGAAACTCATGGGCATATAATACTGATAATCAGTGTTCTGTCCACAACAATAGAAAGAAGGAAATAGAGATACATATTCTAGTGCTTCTATATTAGGAATCCTCTTCCAAACAATGAAGGGGAGGAATATAGCAGAAAACATCTTTGGAAATGGTTCTAAGGTAACTGACCCACTATTATCGACACAAGGGAGACCAAATGTCCAGATAATACCTATGTTACGCGGACTCTCCAAAATGCTGCCGCACCATGTCGGATCCTTCAAATATGTAATACTTTTGGAGGATCCTACACACACCTGCTGGGGCGGAGCTAGTGTACTTTTTACGAGTTCGGATGAACTTTTGCTTAGATCATTTATTGTATTAGGAAATTCATTAAGTATTTCATTGTGAACCCAGGAACTAAAACGAGATATGGGTTTGGAGAAAATCCAGAACTCAGAAATTTCAAATCTTGGCTCCGCCTCTGCACGCCCGGCATCATTTTCGGAGTCCAAGCAACATAGGATAATACAGAGAAAACCTAAATATGCAAACATGGCTTTTCGAGTTTCGAAGCGAATTACTAATAGAAAAACACAAAACTGCTTAGCAGCTAAGAAATAAAATATAATCAATGCCCCTTCCAATAAACTAGGAAAGATATAGAGACTAGCAGAAAAAAAAAAGAAATTGTAAAGTAAAACAAGAATGTATTCTCTGATTAGTTCACCAGAAACCTGAATGAACTTGGATTTCAACCTGTTGATCAAAATTCATTCTTGATCTTTGAGAAATGATAGAAAACCATATAAGATGAAATAAAGCACCATGATTGTAAATAGTATACTAACTCTTTAACCGACTATGTCCACAATATCCGTATAGCCCTAACAGAGTATATTCATCCTTAATTGACTCTTGCTAATAAAACATGCAGAAATAGATTAAGAAGAAGATCAATCCTTTAAAAGATTGAACATTTACCACACAATGATTCAAAGGGACAACCTTAACTGGGGAAGATCAAAACAGAAAAGATAGAAAAAAGACAAAACTTGACAAGCATAATCCTCAAACGGCAACGAAATCTAAAACATATGAATACCCATTTTGGTAAAAGAGTACAAATGAACTATCTTTACATACACCATTATCACGAAACCATATTTAATCAATAGACATTCTCATGATCTCAACTTATCCATAATAAATTAGTATGATTTGGTGTAATTGCGGGCAAGTCTTTACCCAAAAACACTAGTTTCAGTACGAAAAAGAGAACACCTAAAACTGAAACAAAATCTGGAAAAGGACAAACTCATTAAGAGAACAAAGAGCATTACTACATCGTTAACGATAATCTGGAAAGTAGAAACAAGAATACACTTAAAACTGCAACAAAATTCTGAAAACTGAGAGAACCCATTGGGAGAAAAAGAATTACCAGATCTGTGGGAGAATGTGGAAACCAGTTTTTTTCAATATATAGAAAAGAAAGAAGGGAAATAAACGCGGACAACGAAAAGGTACACAACTATAGGAGGCTATTTATAGTAGAAACTTGAAATGAAGGGAACAGCGGATTGTTAAGACATTGAGCGCTTCTTTTACTTCCTTCATAAAGTAGGAAGATGGGCCGAAGGGGATGGAACAAGTCTTGGGTCCTACGTCTACATTTCTGACCAATTGCTTTTCAAATAGTACATCTTTTTCTTCCTTTTCTCGAACCACATGCCCCAAATTGACAGGAATTGCACTCTATTATGTACAGTAACGTATTACTCCCTTGGTTTCGTTTTATGAGCATTTAAATGGAGTATAAAAAAGTGGATCTTGCGATCTAGAATGAAGCTGTATATAGCATATCAAAAATAATCTTTGAACTTATATACGGATGCGGATCTAAGATTTTAGTTCTATGAGTTCACTATTTAAATTTATGGTCAGTGATTTAAAAGGCGTGAGTGTAAGGCAATGCGTTTTTTTACATATACTCAGTCAGGCGAAAGCCCCATGGGTATTAAATTTTTTATTTTTATAAGATAATTTAATTGCAGTAAATATTTATAAAGATGTAAAATTGCATAAATTTGAAGAAAACTATATATATGTGAAAAATATATATATAGATGTGTTCCATCCCCACAAAAAACTAGTCAAAACAATATATTATATGCTACTTACAAGTACAAGTAACTTGAATCGAAAGGGATAAAGCTTTTCTACGAGGAACAAAAACGATGACTAACCTGCAATTTGAACTTTGAATTTGCTAGCTATGAAGGAGAATGCAGTTCTCTTTGTATTTGTAAAAAGAAAAAATTGAATATTCGTTGGTATCGAAAAATATTAACAGACAAGATAAAGAATTGGGAAAGACCACAAATTAGAGTTTCAATTCTTATGGCAAAATTATTTATTAATTCTTATGGAGTAATAAAAAGTCGAGAAATTAATTCCTTATTGACATTTACGAACTCTCCTTTTTATAATACAATCATTTATTTTTTATGGCGAAGATTTTTCAATAATTAATTATACTTTTGGTTAGTTGACTTTTACTGGCTATTTAATTATGAGAAATAATTGTAGTTATCCTATTCTGCTCAAACTAAGTGTTGGTCAACCATTTTAATGGAATACATATTGAAACAAAAGCTCCAAGAAGCAAAGTTCTATTCCACCAAAAAGACTCTTGGTACCAATCTCAAGATATTAGACCCATCTCACTACAGCCTTACATTTGATAAAGTAAATCTTTCGAGAAGATTGACGGAACTAAAACAAAGACATAAACGGAGCCCTAAAACCTTTTTATTACGACTCTTTTATCTTTTAAATAAAAAGTTATTTTAGTTAAGGTTTTAACGAGACGCATTATCTGTTGTATATATATTTAAAAGGAAGTGTTATAAATAGTATTTTATTTATGGTGAATGTTGATCTCAAACAATAAGAATTCTCCTTCTATATTTTTCTCTACAATACTTTTCTTCTTATTTTATTGTTTTATAACACGTTATTAGCATGAGACTCTAACCAATTGAGTAGAAGTTTTGGGATTGAGCGCAATGATTGTCAATTGTTCCATGAACTTCCTTCATAATTAAATTCTGAATTTAAGGTAAGTATTTTACTTTATTTTTCTGTTTTAAAGTTCTTGAAATTCTATGATTTGATTTTAAATGCAAGCTAAAACAATAAACTTTGATTATAACTCTTATAGAGTTTGCAAGAAATTATAACCACTCGAAGTGGTAAAATTTCTATGTCTTGCCATGATCAAATTCATGTATGATTATGGGCAAAGAAGTGGAAATACGTCCCATTGAATTTGCTTCATTCTCATTCCCCTTAAGAGAATGTGATAGCCATATGTGGTAAGTCTGAAAGAAGACAAAACTATTATCATAAAGGTATCAATAGATGTGGGCGTGACATTAGACGAAATTATAATCGTCATCATTGTGATAATGAGAATAATAAGGATTCTCAAAATAATACTTCACTTTGTGAAAGTAATATTTGTCATCGATTTGACATGAGATTTTGTAAAGCACATATAGATGATTATGGTCCATTCATGATGTGAATGTGACTACATCTAATTTATGAATACATATTCATATATAAACGTGCTAGTGGTAGTGAATATACTACACTCACCTCTAGAAGGAGGTTTGAGATGAAATAAGAAAATATTTCACTATTATGACATGAATGGTCATTGATCACATACCTATTGTGATTAGCCAAAATATTATGGCAATACGATTATTACATGGCAAAAGTAATAGAAGCAACATTCTTGCCTATAATGATTTTGACAATGACCATAATGGTATAAATTTCTCTTTGAAAGAGATATTCACCGTATAGATGTTGATGAATATATGATAGTACAAAACTAATTGAAAGCTGTGGAAGAGCTGATACCATTTTGGAGAAATAAAATTGATTATCAATAAGGTATTATGTCGTAGTAAGTCTCAAAGAAACTTATTTAGTTTCTAAAGTATTCACGAAAGTGGTTGGTTATATTGAGGCTATAAATAAATGAAATATTTAATATCTTCTAATACTACAACTTGTAGCGGGGTGATATGTATGTGAAAAGCTACCCGCTTTATTCTCTAGTTTGTACTACACAAACAAAAGAATGCCCCAATAAAGTGGATGTTTATTGATATGAAAACTCATATCATAATAAACTTGGAGTTTATTGATAATTGCACACGTCATGGTATAAACATGAAGTTTATCAATATTGATAATTTATCCAATTGACATAATTGATTTAGCCATGTTAATTTAAGTATGATGTGCAAAAATAAAAAAATAATTCACATGGATAAATATTAAAGAGCTAGAAAGTCCTTTACGAATTCTATTATGTTGCTTGTTCTCATTAATTAATAGACAAACTAAAATTGGGATTGAATCTCATGAATGCTGGAAATATCAAAGGTGAAATATGGGCTCATTCACCTGCAATGTATACCACATAAGATGCATCTATGAGATGATTACATGTGTGATTATTATTAATCTGCAACTTGGTGTTTGCGAGGTAACTTGCTCAATAATTTAATTTAGAGCATATTCCAGATTTTTTTATTCAAAATAATTCATCTTAATAAGTTGGTTTACATCACAGTTGATTTAGCAAATGATTTATTGAGTGCCTTCACATAAAAGTTAAACTATTGCTTATGAGAACAATGTTATCTATACAATTTATATACGTTATATACGAAAGTATATTACATTCTCCGCTCATAAATGGTTCAAGGTCAGGAATCAGATAATTCATCTTATTATTATTGGTGTGCTATGTATATTTTAATTAACACCATAACACAAAAAGGTGGGTTTCCAAACTTGAGGAAGCAAGTTAGTTTTTCTAACATGAGGAGGAGACAAGATAAACATTTGAGAAAATATTACGTGTAATGAATTTTTAATTCTCTATAAGCATGATAATATAATAGCAATGATTTTCAAGGTGCAACATATTCATTGAAGTTAATATGGATGATTTATTCATCAAATCTCTGTTGACGTCAACATTCAAGAAGGTAGTGCACAAGATTGGGATGCGAATGCTCAAGGATGTGAATTGATGTTCTTATCAAGGGAGTTAATACGTGTTGTACTCTTTTTTCCTTACAAGGTTTTGTACCACTGGGTTTTACTTGCAAGATTTTAACGAGGCAACCAAAGCGCATATTATTAAACATGTGTACTCTTTTTCCTTTTTTAGAATTTTTTTTTCATTGGGTTTTATTTTAATTAAAGTTTTAACGAGGCACACTATCTGTTGAATAGATTTCAAGGGGGAGTGTTATAAATAATATTTTATTTATGGTGAATGTCTATATTCTAGAGAGATTCTAGGGTTTGTTACTTGGTGGCTAAATTATTTTTTCCCTATAAATAGAGGGGTTCTATTTCATTATAATTGATCCAAATCAAATAAGAATTCCTTCTCTCTACAATACTTTTCTTCTTATTTTATTGTTTTATAACACTCCTAATAAACTTTAGTTTTTCTCCTATGATTAATTAACTAGAATTGGTGTAATCACTCGGTGCGGGTAAGTTTTTACCGAATGAGTTCATATCTACTATTTATTATAATTTTAGTAATTTTTTACACATAAATTTATACTCCACATCAAAAGTATTGAGTTCATTTGAACTCAATAATTGTATGGTGCATATGTCCCTGCTTACACATACTACTATATCATTTTTAAAAGGAAATTTCAATAAAAACAGTGTTTTAAAAGGTGTTTTAGGGGCAAGTCCTGGCGCGAGGCGCACCAAAAATGCCATCAAGCTATGAGAAAGTCTCAAGAGGCGTACACCCAACAATTCGGGGTGTATACCCGAGTGTTTGAATGACCAATCCAAAAACTGGTTAGCTCATGCTATTTTTATTAATTTATGATCTTTTTCAATTCTTTATTGTCCGCTAGTCTGCTAATATCTCCCAAAAACAATGAATATTTTTTTTTTCACAAATACAAAGAAAACTATATTCTTAAAATGGGAAAATTTAATTAAAATTTACGAAGTTCTCTTTTGAAACAAAGGAAGTGCTTGAAAGTTGGCACTAATTGCAGTTTTACCATTAGACATTCTCTAGTTCTTTTAATACATATTTGTACTTTCTCATTAATTACTAGTAGTCGTATTTGCGCGATGCTTGATCAATATTAAAAAATATTGATTAAATTAAATTGTGATCGAATTTGATTGAATAAATTAGATCGTATTATTTTAATAAATTTTATTGTCATCTTATTTGTCACTATGATATACCAAATAATAGAACTGCTATTAAATTAAAGGGACTTATATAATCATTGAATAATTTTTTTTCTTCTATATTTTTCTTTATTACATTATCCGGTATTTAGTGTTTTTATATTATTAATAAAAGAAATTATTAGCATATTAATTTGTTTAATATTTTTGTCTGCTCATTTTTTTTTTGTAATATAAGATAAGATATATCTATTTTATTATAGTTGTCAATAATATTATCTGAATTTTAATGAATAAAATCTCTATTAAATTAAATGAATTTATATAGTCATTGAATAATTTTTTTGTTATTATTTTTTGTTATATTATCCAATATTTAATATGATTGCATTGTTAATAGAAAGTTTTATTAACATATTACTTTGTTTAATAGTTTTGTATACTACTTTCTTTTTATAATATAATAGTATATATATTTTTTATTACTCTTGAAATATATTTTTATTTTAAGTTTTGTCCTATTATTCTCAATAATATTATCTAAATTTTAATGAATAAAATCTCTATTAAGTTAAAGAGAGTTGTATAGTTATTGAATAACTTTTTTTCTGTATTTTTCTTTATTATATTATTAAATATTTAGTATTATTCCACAGTTAATATAAGCTTTTATTAGCATACTACTTTGTTTAATATTGTATCTATTACTTTATTTTTATAATATAATAAAAGATATATATTTTTATTAATCGTAAATTTTTTTATTTTAAATTTTATCCTATTTCTCTCAATAATATTATCTGAACTAAAAGAATAAAATCTCTATTAAATTAATGAGACTTATATAGGCATTGAATAACTTTTTTGTTCAATATTTTTCTTATTATATTATCCATTATTTAGTATTATTGCATTGCTAATAGAAGCTTTTATTAGCATATCACTTTATTTTTATAATATAATTGAAGATTCAGTTTTTTTATTTTTTATTTTTTATTTTACTCTATTAGTTTAGATAATATTTCTGAATAAATAAATTTTTATCTAAAAAAAAGAAAATAAAAACAAACATTATTAAAAAATTAAAGTAATTTTTAAATTGGCATTTTTTATTTTTTGTAATTTTAATTTTAATTTTAAAATAATTTAAAAACTCCAACTTGAAACTACTCTTCAACTTCAAAAATAATAACCAATAACTAATTATTAACTAAATATTTAAATATTAACTACTTATGCCAATTGACTTAAGGAGAGAGTTTTTCCTCTCTTTTTAGTAATATATAGATATAGATATAGAAGATTATTATTATTATTATTATTATTATTATTGTCAATTAATGATGATTAGATTCAAATTCTTTTCCTTTCATTCAAAAATAATAAAAATTCCAACTATTTCTAATTTAAAATTGTAGCAAGATTTTATTAAGTATCAAACTTTTTGTGTTTGAAAGAAACTACTCCCCAATTTAAATTGGCAGTTTTATTCTTCTTATTATTTTCATTTTTTATTTTATAATAATTTTAAAACTCTAAATTTTTTAACTCAAAAAGAGTAACTAATTAAGAACACATAATGCATAATTTAAATTTTTCAAAATTTAAATTAAAAAATAATTAATTATTACCTAACATAACTAACTTTTTCCCTAAACTGCCAAGCGGCCTATTGCGAGTTGCCACTTGGTTTAATGTAGATGTTTTTTTGTCTCTTTTTAATAATATATAGATTTGAAAAAATTAGACCATGTAATTCCAAATTTAATATATGAAAAATTTATGTAAAAAGAAAATTTCTTCGACTCCATAAAAGATTGAGTTAAAATGGAACATATATTATATCATTTACAATAACTTTTAAAAAGCATCATTTGTTCATTTTTCTTCTTCATAAAAGAATCACATGGATATATAAAAAGAATAATTATGTTAAGACTTAAAAGAGTATTCGTGTTAGTACAACACGCTTCACGCCACCACAAGTTGTCTAATGCATTCGGTCTTCGGGCACATGCGAATTGCTAAGACCCTCCTTTTAATACGGTGTGAACGTTCGATATCCGCATTGAATGATTTATTTAAATTTATATAGCGTAAAACCGATTAAAGAAAATTCCTTGCTAGAATCTTTTTTATTTATAAAGTTTCAATTCGAAACCTTTTGATTAAAGATAAAAAAAATTTATTTTACCACAACTCTTGATGATTCACACGGCATATCGACACATCAACAAAACATTTTATATTTTATGAAGGGCGAAATTCATTTTAAATTATACCACGTTTTGTGTTCTTAATTTAAAATTCACATACAAGAATTTAATATGTATCAAAAAATTAGATTAAAGAGATTCCTTTCTTGCTTTTGACCGGGAAAGCGAGCCTTAAACAACATGAATTCGATGAATCGTGCCATCAACCTTTAATTTGTTAGATATCGGTAGGAGTTTACCTGATATCGTGATTTCAACTTTTTCTTAAGAGAAAAAAAAAAAAAAAACATCTACAACCTTTCAGTTTGTGTAGTTATAAGAATTTTCATGATAATTTGGTCAAATCAATCCAACAAAAACCTATCATATTTTCGTTGAGAGGCTAACTAATTAGATATTTCAATTTTGCATTTTACATAGTATTATTTGTTTTTATTTAAGAAAAATATACAACTTGTTATCCCACTTGCTCGGCCATAGGTTAATCTTTTTTTTATTTAGGAAAAGCTCCTTTTCGTAAATAAAATATTATCCACGACGTTCTAGAGATGTTGCCACATGTCCAAAATTGAGATTCCGGGAATAATGGGAACCATGACTGTTACTGTGAGTACTGGCCACTTTCGTATCAGCAGATTTGGCTAGAATCATTTAAATATATATCTATTAATATATAATAGGAGAGGCAAAGAAAGATGACGTAGTTTTCTCATAGATTAAAAATCTTATTTATCTTTTTTCACATTATTTTTCCTTATTTGTTGATTTATCTTATTTATAAAATGTAAAAAAATTGTGTAAACGCATTAAAGGGGGCGACTTTATTAACCAACCGTTTTGATAACCTTTCATTCTCCGAAAGAAAAAGAAAATGGTTCATTATTAAGAATTTTTAATTTGTTTCTTTACACAATACACACAGATCCAATTTTGTAATGATGGAGTAAATTACTGATGACTGATCTTTGAGTATCATACAGTTGTCCTTTTTGTATTTTGTCTCATTGGTTATCATTATTCGTTTGTGAGAATATATTTCTCTGAGATGAATATTTGGAACTGATATTGGTAATTTTGATGATTGTCCAGGTACTGGCTTTGGCTTTTAACAGATGCATTTATCTCCTATTTCTTTGATGATCTTTCTTCATTTTCTTCCCCTAACTTGTTACTGCCCATCTTTAAAGTTTCTCTTTCTACATTTGCCAACTTTTGTGTCCTTTCTACTGGACAGCAGGCAACAAAAAGTAGTGTTTGTGCTTCGTTATTGGAGTCCGGAACCAAAATATAATTCTTTTGAATTCAAAGAACCATAATATGTGAAAAATATTTGGTGACTATTTTTTATATAACCTTTTTTTAAAGCGCGCTATATATTAACGGCCGTTTGCCTAGTTAAATATAGTCTGTGACGGCCCGATCAATTTCGTAGACTAAAGCCAAACTTTATGAGGGGCCTTAATTTTTTTATTAATAAAAAATAATTTATTGTTATTTGAAGTCTATTTTTCTAACCTTTTTTAGATGCAAAGTTATTAATTTTTTAAAATTAATTTCTCCTAATAAGTCTTTCTCAATTGATTTTATAGCTAATTCATTTAATATCTTTGAGACATTATTTAACTTAAGTAAGGATTTATCAATTTTAATTTGAAAATGATAGTATGAGTTATTAACATTATTCTATAATTATATAGGCATTTAAAAAATAAAAAAATCTTTTTATTTGATTGAGTATGTCAATTGAAATTGTTATCTTCTAATTATACTATTTTTCTTATTAGTTTAGAAAATAAATCTAAATTGTCAATATCGGGTTGATTACTATGATTTAAGGAGCACTCAAGATGAAGGCAATATTTGTTTCAAATTTTCATCATCTAGTGATCTCAGTTTTTACCGCTAAATAGAAATCAAAAATATTTTCATACGCCTCTAATTGTTCAATTCTATTTTAAAGTGAAAAACTAACCTTGTCTACTACTCTCTCCAGTTCATAAGAAGTGATCTTTTGACTTTTATTTTGGTCCAAAATAAGTATTCTTTTACATAATCGAGAAGGAATTAACTTTATTTTTCCAAAATTTGCCGTTATTTACATATCTCAATGTATCAAGTTAAAAATATATAAATTTTAATTAAGGATAATTCAGTCAAAATATATTTTTGTTCTAGGAGTCAGTATTTTCTTAAGTGGCACAACAAAGATTAAAAAGTCATTTATTATGGGCCGGAGGGAGTATGTATAAAAAGTAATCAACTCTAAAGGACTCTTCGAGAGATTTTGAGATTTCACTATGAACATTTTTCTCAAATTGTTTCTTCCTATATATTATACGTTTCTTATGAAATTAGGGTTCAATATTAATTTCGAATGCAATTTCCTTGAAATAAATCGAAGCAGTTACAAATCCTACGTCTCTTTATTTGTTAAATAAAGAAATCAAACTTTTTCACTTCACATAACTTTATTTTCAAAAAACAATCATATATAGCCTATTAGGTGTAAAAAAATGGGGCCTTCACAAATGTGGGGCCTAAGGCAATTGCTTTATCCGCCTTATGGACTGGCCGCCCCTGAATATAGCGCCCTTTTAAAAGGCGCTATATATATAAAGTCTTTTTGGAAAGTGCTATATATATTATGCGGGCCCACCAATAATTCTTCTGGGCTTAACTGATATAACAATAATTCAACTGGGTATAACTTCCTTTTAAAAGGCGCTATACCTCAAATAATTATATCTCCGGACTGGTTTTTGCCTTATTTAAAGAGGTTAAGGATTTTGTAAAAATCCATTCATAAAAATTCTCAAGTCTTCTGAAATATTTCTTCGTTAAGTTGTTTTGCATTTTGTCATAATATCTGAATAGCGAAGAATTAGAATTTCATTATATTGGGGGGTGAGATTGTGGTGACGAATAACTCAGTAAGCTATAGTTTATCTCCACAGTGTCATGTTAAGTTGCCACTTACAATGGAGTACGATACACAGGTATCACTGTTATGTAAAAAATGAGTGTGAGCAAATTCGGTGAATTAAAGTAACCAGAAGATATCCCTATTCTATCAATCTGCAAGGGGTTGCTTGTTATGATGAGTTTAACATCGAAGACGATGAAACTCTGAGAGATTTTTTGAGGACTCCGGATGAATACCGGGAATTTCTTATGATAACAATGTTGGAAATATAGGTCAAGGCTGAAGATGTTCCCAATAATGAGGTTGCTCAAAGTAGGGATATCCCTCAGTCATCGGGTAGTTATTTTGGAGCATTTTTAGCCGAACAGCTTCCGACTGAAAGAGTTTGGCCTTATCTAAACTTATCTCCATGAGCGAATGAGGAGCGAGGAAATAATTTCTCTCCTAGTTTACATAATCCACAAGACGAATGGTAAACTTAGATTTTCCTTTGTGTTACGATATTTATTTTTGATGTATTGAATTTGTATTAACATTCATATTCCAATGGAGATACTAGCCAGATATGAATTTTAAAAGTTATGAACCAACACCTAGTTGGAATTCTGGTGTGTTGGATCATGGTGGTTCATCCGGGAGTCATCACCAACAGGATAATGTCAACACATTATGATTTGTAAGTGAAGTGATAACGCTATATGTAAAGTTTAGATCAATTCGAGTAACTCATTATTTTGTTGGTTGTGCAGTGAAAACGAGAAACTTGAAGGTCCTGTCCTTACTCAATTGCCCGAAGACGACATATTTAATCGGGATATGGCAGATGCGCAAAGTCAGGAAGAGAATAGTAATTATGACAACAATACCGATGAGTCTGGAGATGACACACCTTTCTCTGATGAGGGTGATGATGAGGAGGAAGAGAATGATGAACCTGATTTGGCGAGGGAGAATGCTCCACCTCCCGCTAGATCAAGAGTGTATGAGTCCCACGTGCCGTTTAATTTAAGGGAGATTCCCTACCTTGATCATTTTCCAAGTATGCCGGATGTGGTGACGAAATTCGGACAGCAATGTAGGATGAATCTAGAGAAACAGTGCTGTCAAAGGGCATGCTTTTTTCCGATAAAGCGCGCCTAAGTAGGGCGGTGCGAATGTATAACGTAAAAGAGTGTCGTGAGATCGTGGTATCAGAGTCATCTCCGTATATATACAAGGTAGTCTGTTGTAGATGGTTTACAAGTTGTAATTGGATGCTGCGTGCGAGGAAGAAGAAAATAAATATGTGGGTTGTGAGAATAATGAGCGATAATGACTAAACAAACACATGTATGTGTTGAGTGTAGTATTTTATCTTTATGTTTTTCGTGTCATATATTTTCAATAGTTGTACTGAATTTAAATTATGTTAAGTTGTTGTGTTTTTGTTGTAGTATTAAAATAACGAAGAATCCAAGAAATAAAAACATAATGCGCATATAATATTGTTGCTATTATTTACTCAATGTCATATGTACATAAAATAAAAAAATTCAATGTGTCCCACACCCTGTATGCTTTAAAGCAGTCGTTGGCCTAGGCACATCCCATCCCGTCTGGCTACACTATCAGGATCATCCTCATCACATTGCCTCTTTATCGGATGATGCACTGCAACATGATCGTTAGTAAGGTATCCTAAATTCTTGTATTCATGATGAGAAAATTTTCCCGATTTATCACTCAACATGTCTGTTATTTTATATGTTAGTTTATTATTGTATATGTTAGTTTTATTATTTTATATGTTAGTTTTATTATTTTATATGTTTGTTTGTTACTCACTTATTTTTGACTATAATAAAATTAAATAATTAATTTTCATAACTATACAAGATTTAATTATTAGATATTCATATAACAATACTTAGTTTGACAAATAATATTATTTTCTCATATTATTTTCTTACGTTTGTTGAGCAGAATTGGAGAGCGTTTGTGTTTGAACTATCAGATTTTTTGACGTATTTTTGGGTATAAGAGATACTTAAATGATTAATTTCAATAACTACAAGGATACTACGCTAAAGGACATTATATTTTACTACGCTAAAAGGGCACTATATTACAAATACGAGCACTACATTAGGCCACAAGATACCACTACATTGAACTGAAACGAGCAACCCACTCCGAGATAAGGCCTTAGCTAGGACGTGGGACCGGTGCGCTCCACTCGAGCTTTTTTCGTCAACAATAAGGGGAGAGGGGGGACCGTTGATTTTGTTTTTTAATTTTTGNGGGGGGGGGGGGGGAATCATTTTTTGTTCTGTGTGGGAAGGGAAAGGGACGACTTTTATATAAGTATAACACTCTTTATTAAGACGCTATATTATAGCGTCTTAATAAAGGGCGCTATATCTTCTCGCTCTTTTGACGTTCAAATATAGCGCCTTTTAAAAGGACGCTATACTTAACTGGGCAAATGGTCGTTAAGGTATAGCGCTTTTTAAAAGAACTTTATATATAAAATGGTTACCAAAATTATTTTTCACATATTTTAATTCTTTGAATCCAAATAAATCATATTTTAGTTCCGAACTCTTCTTTATTGCTATTTGTACTCTCATTCTTTTTGAAAGAGAACATTCAAAATTGAAGGAAATTTAGTGATTGGTAAGAGATCTTATTCATCGATAAACTTTGCTTTCTTGTGGTTACTACTAACAGAAAGAATTTTTCACAATTGAAGTTTAGCGTTTTATACTAAGTTAATTTTTGTCCATTTAAACATTCTAACAACAACATCACCAATATCACAAATATATCAAAAGTAAGAATGGGAACAAAACTCCAAAAAATAAAAACAAAAAAGATAAATAAGTTTCTTGATCAAAGAGCACTGAAAAGATAGACTTACATCCAAGGTTCTTTGTCTCATGCCATATTTGGAGTGGTAATTTTGTTTGCTGTGGAATCAGTTGATAAACTTAGGGGTCGTTTGGCAGAAGGTATTAGAAAAAATAATATAAGTATTAGCTCTATATATTATTAATATCTTGTTTGATTTTCTTTTTAATTTATGTAAACTAATACTTGTATTAGTTATATATCATACTTGGCATTATCTTATGCATAAGTAATGCATAGAAAACCATGGCATTAGTAATATCAAAGCTATTAATGCATGTATTAGCATGGTTAAAGATAAAATTATACTTAAAGTCCCTTAAAGCTAGAGAATATGGAGGACATTTTTGTAAACAACTATTTTTCTTAAAAATTATGCAATGCATTATAATTTTAATACACCACACCATACAGTAAATAAAAAATAATATCTGCATAACTAATGCTTACATTACTAATCTATATATTAATAATATACTTTATCCTATACTTTTTCTATACACCCTACCAAACGACCCCTAAGATTGGTATGTGCTGGCAGTGCTGCTACTTTCTCTAATCAGAATGACTTGATTGATTAGAGTGATTGCACATAGAACAAAATCAAGGAAGAAGCATACAGCACATATGGTGATTGCTAAGAGTTCGAAATCAAAATAATATCCTTTTAAATAAAAAGAATTTTAATAGGTAATAAAAAAAAATTACAAAAGTATATATAACGCATTAATTTTGTGCGTTATATCTTAACGGTAACTTTTGCCGTTAAGATATAGCGCACAAAATTAATGCGTTATACCCTCTAACTTTCTGATTGCCCCAGTATAGCGTAATCCTTTTTTGTGCTATATATATATAGCGTTTTTATTTTGCGTGCTATACCTTTTATTTAATCCTCTTCGTCTTCCCCAACCCCACCAGATCGTCTTCTCTCCCATTTTTTTACTTCTCCCTAATTCTGATCCCCCTCGTTGCAGTAAAAGAAAAATAATTTTGGGCTCCCCGTCACACAAACGGTGTAGAACGTAGGTCCCACTTCGGAGTAGAGCATCGTATTATTGTGGGTTCACTCTTTTGGACTCAAACTTTTAACCAATTTGCTTTCCGAGAAGACTAAATCGAGGTATTTCGCTTTATTTTATGTTGAAAATTTTATAGTAATGCATATTAGTTGATTTCAATGAGTTCTATTTCGTTTTGTGTTTTATTTGCGAAACTAGTATGTTACATTTATCCGGACTTAAATATTAGTGTTGTATAAAAAAATATAAAATTGTGAAATAAATTTATTTGTTAATATCCAGACTTATATATTTGTGATTCCATGCCGTTTTGTATTTTATTTGTGATTAAAATGTATTTGTTGTTTATATTTAGTTTAGT
>ML358995.1:0-13874 GCA_005239505.1 Nicotiana paniculata | reverse complement strand
GTAGGGAGGGCATGGGGTGGGGTTAGGTGGGTGGGTGTGGGGGTGTGAGGTGGGTTGTGAGGGTATGGAATGGGGTGGGGAAGCTTGACAAGGAGTTTTGAAAAATGTTTTCCCTTCTCTTGATAAAGAAAATATTTCTTCCAATTGGACGAAAATGAAATATTTTCCGAAATATTTAAGCCAACCAAACATAGAAAAATTAAAAAATATTTTCGAAAAATATTTTTATTCATACCAAACACACCCTTCGTGCCACCTTTTACCTTTTGCCGATGATTAAGTAGGGGTGTTCAAACGAACCGGAAGATCGCACCAAAGCGATAAGTCAAACCAAACTGATTAAAAAGTTTGAGTAGGTTTGGTTTGATTTGGTAAGGTATTGAGTAAAAAGTTTTGAACCAATCCGACATATAAATATATAATTTTTTATATATAGTTTTAAGACTTTATATAAAATTTTCTTTAAAAGATATTTAAAAATATTTGGGATTCTCTCATAGGATGTAATATTAAGTAGAACTACGAAGTGTAAGAAAGAAGATTTTTTTTTAGAACTTGTAGTCTTAAACAAATTATTACATTGCTATAAAATTATGATATTAGGAACAAAATACAAAGTTTAATATTAAATTATTTTTAAATATAAAATTTTATTTTTAAGTCAAATTAAAAATGCAATATTGTTGCGTAAAATGAAACATAAGAAGTACCAGTTTTAACGCAAAACACACCAAAGAAAGAAACGTCCTTTGTTGCACATCCTCCAAAAGTCAAACCTTGCACGTTAATCTCAGTATATTGTTCTTAATCTCCCTCAAAATCTCGCATTGTGTTAGAAAATAAGAAAGTAGTGGCGGAGTGGGGCATTAAATCGTAGTTGAGCTAGCAGCTCTCGTTTAAAGATATTAAAAGTAGTCATCAAGAATAAGAAGTAGATTTAATGGCCACGACGTTTTCTAATTAATATTAATATATTTAATTTACTATCACGTTCAAGTAAATTATGATTTTATCATTCATGGCTCCTTCCAAATTGGGGGACAAGAAAAGTAATTACACAATTGTACGCAACATAACATAGTTGAATAAACTCTAGACCATACTTTACAATTGATTTTTTCAAACATTGCTTCCAATGTCATTTAGTAATATTTTTTTAACCTTTTCCACGATTTTGCGTGTTGTAATACACCAATATGACTGCGGATTTTTTCAAGGCCTATTGGCAGAATTTTGTTACTCCTCTATCCTAACTTATGTTATGTTGTATCATTGGGCACAAAGTTTAAGTAGAAAGAAAAAAAGAATTTGAAACTTAGCTTGTGGTCTAAAGTCATATGTATATGTGCAGCTATAAACCTTCTTATTAGGGATAAAATGAGAAGTTAAAGTAAAAGTCTATATATATAAATGCATTATTCTTTTTATAACAGATTAAAAAAGAAATGAGTATTGTATATTCAAGATAAGACAAAGATTACAAATTACAAAATGTAATATGAAGAGTCGACTTATAATCAAAGAATATAGATCTATAGCATGTTACACAGTGCTATACAAACTAATTATCAAGATTTTAGCAGCAAGATTACAAAAGGTAATTGATGGCATCATTTGTGAAGCATAGTCTAGTTTTATTCCTGTGACGACCCAAAGAGTCATCACCTATTTTATTACCCATTCCTTACTTCTAAGGCCTTGAAAACCTCATTTATAGTCGCTTCGATTTACGTGCACAGTCCGGACGCATAGTCAGAAAGCTTAAATGTGAAATTCTGTGAAAAATGCTAAATTTTGATATTAGAATGAATAAATTTGACTTCGGTCAATATTTTGGGTAAACGGACCCCGACCCGTGATTCGACGGTCCCGGAGGGTCCGTAGGAAAATGTGGGACTTAGGCGTATGCCCGGAATCGAATTCCGAGGTTCCAAGCCCGAGGAATGAATTTTTGAGTAAAATTATTTTCTGAAAATATTTAAGGAAATCGAAAATGCAATCTGATTAGAAAGTGATGGTATCGGGCCCGTATTTTGGTTCCGGCACCCGGTACAGGTCTTATATAGGTTTTAAGCACTTTCTGTAAAGTTTGGTTGAAAACGAATTTCGTTTGACATGTTTCGGACTTAAAATGGAAAATTTGATGTTTTATGAAATTTGATAGAATTCATGGATTTTGAGGCTTAATTTGATGTATATGATGTTATTTTGGCGATTTGATCGCACAGATAAGTTCATAGGATATTTTTGGGTAGTGTGTATATTTGGTTTGGAGCCCCGAGGGCTCGGGCGAGTTTTGGATAGGCCACATATTGCATTTTTGAACTTGGAATTTGCTGGTGTAACTGATCTGCAGGCTTCGCATTTGCGAAGCCAGCAATGCAATTGCGAGCTATTCATCGCAATTGCGAAGGTGCCCTTGCTGGCCAGGGATCGCAAATGTGAGTATGGGACCTTCGCAAATGCGACACTTCTGGTCGCAAATGCGAAGTCCCTCCTTTTGCTCAGTGTTCGCAAATGCGAACTACACTTCGCAATTGCCATGTCAGGGGTATTCGCAATTGCGAACCCCTGTTCACAATTCCCATGCCAGCCAGTAGCCTGCAATACACAAAAATCGAATTTTGACTCCATTTTTCATATTTTCTCAAACTCAAACACCCTTAGGCTATTTTTCCAAAATAAGACTTCTTCCAAATCTTTTGTAAGTTGGTATCAGAGCCCTAGGTTGCTTAGGTCTCACAATTCACAGACAAACTTGTAGAGTCTGAGGGATCGGTATGGAGACGTCTGCACTTATCCCCAGAGGCTGCAAGGTTAGGAATAACTTCACATTTCTTCTTCTCTGTCGTGCGGTTTGAGTTATATATGCTAAGTGATTTTCTATTCTATTCTCTCGCAGATGGCGAGAACGCGTGCTTCCTCATCTTCCGATCAGCAGTCCTATCCCCCTGTTGCAGCTCCTGCGAGGGTCCTAGGCCGAGGCCGAGGCCGTGCTAGAGGCCGAGGCAGAGCTAGGGCTCAGCCCAGGGAAGCAGCACCAGCGGAGGACCCATAGGTAGGCTTTGTCGGTGAGGTTCCTGCTCAGGCAGTTCCAGTTGGACCGGCTCAGGTCCCGGAGGGGTTCATTGCCAACCCGGTTCATCATGACGCTCTGGTCCGTTTAGTGGGCCTTATGGAGAGCATGGTTCAGGATGGTCTTCTTCCTACTGCATCAGTTGTCTCTCAGGATTGGGGAGGGACCCAGACTCCTGCTACCCGCACACTAGAGCAGCTAGCTCCTCAGTTCCAGGCTCCAGCACCTCAGGCAGCTGGGGCAGCTCAGCCGGGTTTTGTGGCACAGACAGTTGAGGGGGCAGCCATGTCTGCCGATGCTTTGTGGAGGTTGGATCGCTTCACCAAGCTATTTTCTACTACATTTACTGGTGCATCATCAGAGGACCCCCAGGATTTCTTGGACAGTTGCTATGAGGTCCTTCGGAACATGGGTATTGTGGAGTCCAATGGAGTTGATTTTGCTACATTACGTCTTTCTGGTACCGCCAAGACTTGGTGGAGGGATTATTGCTTGACCATGCCAGCTGGGTCTGCACCATTGACTTGGGCTCAGTTCTCCGAGTTGTTCATGGCGAAGTTTCTACCGGTTACTCGGAGGGAGGGTCTTCGGAGGCATTTTGAGCGCCTCCTGCAGGGATCTATGACTGTTATACAGTATGAGACCAGGTTCATTACTTTGGCCCAACATGCTATCATGATACTCCCCACTGATCGTGAGAGAGTGAGGAGGTTTATTGAGGGTCTAGCTCGGCCTATTAGACTCGAGATGGCCAGAGAGTATGCACCGATATTTCAATCCAGGAGGCGGCCAATGTGGCCAGGCGCATTGAGATGGTTTTATCACTGGGCAGTGGTCAGGGGTCTGACAAGAGACATCGCTATTCCGGTCAGTTCGGTGGTGCCTCATCCTGAGGCAGAGATTCTTTTGGCAGGGGTCATCCTCCTAGGCCATTCCAGTCGACGCTTCAGGTATCCCGTAGTGCACCATCAGTTCCTATCAGTGCACCGCGCTTTAGAGCTTCCAGGGTGGTTATTCTGGTCGACAGGGTCAGTTTCAGGGCCAACAGCTTTAGCAGTAGAGGGCTTGTTACTCTTGTGGTGATCCAGGGCACATTCTTAGGTATTTCCCCCGAGCTTCTGATAGTTCTCAACATCATGGCTCTCGTACTATGATTCCCGCACCAGGTGCACCCCCACCCCCTCGACCAGTAAGGGGTGAAGGTCGAGGTTCTAGAGGTGGAGGTCAAACTCATAGAGGTGGAGGACAGGCCACGAGAAGTAGAGGTCAGGCCGCAGTAGGTCGACCCAGGGATGATCAGATCGGAGGGGCTCAGCCGAGGCTTCTGATGCAGTTATTACAGGCACAATTTGAGTTTACAGCCCAGAGGCTTCGGTGTTATTTGATCCGGGTTCTAAAATCTCCTATGTGTCTTCATGTTTTTCCCCTTATTTGAGTATGCCTCGTGATTCCTTGAGTACTGTTGTGCATGTGTCTTCACCAGTGGGCGATTCTATAGTGGTAGATCAAGTCTACCGTGCTTGCTTAGTAGACATTGGTTGTCTGGAGACTCAGGTTGATCTTTTGCTTCTGGATATGGTTGACTTCGATGTTATATTGGGGATGGATTGGTTATCCCCCTATTATTCTATTCTGGACTGTCATGCCATGACAGTGACCTTGGCTTTGCCAGGGGTGCCTCGTTTGGAGTGGAAGGGAACTCCTAGTCATTCTTCTCGTAGAGTTATTTCTTATATGAAGGCCCAGCGCATGGTCGGGAAGGGTTGTTTGGCCTATCTGGCCTATGTTCGTGATTCTAAAGCCAAGGTTCCTTCCCTGGAGTCGGATACTCGTGGCAAACGTGTGGTTTCGAGTTGATTTTGAGCCGGTTCGAGGTAAGTGTTTGGTCTAACCTTAGCTTGAGGGAACATGAGTTGAGTATTATTTTCTACTTGCTAATTGTCAAATACGATGTATAGGCATGGTGACGAGTATCTATACATTGGTGTCTAGCATGACTGTGAGTCCTTATATCGCGAATATTCTGATTTTGTTGTAACTTCCATGTTTAATTGATGATTTTCTATATGTTGTAAAGAGCATGTGAAGAGAATTGTGATTTTTAAACCCATTTGGAGCATTGGCTCAAATTGTAGCATGAATGGTGAAGATATATGAGATAATTGAATCCTTTGGAGCATTGGCTCAAATTGTAGCACGAATGGTGATGATATATGCGATAATTGAATCCTTTGGAGCATTGGCTCAAGTGATAGAACAAATTATGAAATGAAAGTGAAAGAAAGAGAAAGAGTTACTAAAATATACCCTTGCCGGGATTTAAATGTTTAATTAATTGTTCCCTTGCCGGGATTTAATTGTTGAATTATTGTTCCCTTGCCGGGATTTAATTATTTAATTGGTTGTTCCCTTGTCGGGATTTAATTATTGAATTATTGTTCCCTTTCCGGGATTTCTATTCCTATTATGTTTACTCCCTTGCCCTTGTTTGTGATTTCTGTTTGGGTGAGGAAGAGTGTTAAAGCACGAAGGGTGATGTCGTGCCATGATCCCTATTAAAAGCACGAAGGTTAATGCCGTACCATGATTCATATTAAAAGCACAAAGGTTAATGCTGTGGCGATATAGTGAGGTAAAAGAACGAAGGGTGATGTCGTGCACCTGTCTTAGTGAGAATGAGAGTAAAGCACGAAAGGTAATGTCGTGCACTTGTTTTGGTGAGTATGAGAGTAAAGCACAAAGGGTGATGTCGTGCACTTGTTTATCCCATGTTGTTCTTCTGATACTAGTCGGTTACCTTGTTCTGTTACTTAAATAAGTGTTTTTCCCCTTTTGTACCCTGGCATGTTCTTCCCGTAATTGTACTTAACTGTTTACTTCCTGTCGTTATTTCTATTATAAATTATTGAATTGCACAGGTTTTTATTGATTGTCGTGTCCCAGCCTCGTCACTACTTCATCGAGGTTAGGCTCGGCACTTACTCAGTACATGGGGTCGGTTGTACTGATCCTACACCTGCACTTCTTTATGTTGTGCAGATTACGTTACCAGACCCGGTGGACAGTGATCGAGGGAGTGTCCTTCAACCCACAGGCGACACTGAGGTAGTCCTGCAGGCGTCCGCAGGCCTTGGCGTCACCTCCTATCTCATTCCTCTTTATTTCTGTCTTCTCTTGTATTTCCGTGACAGTTGCATGGTTTTGTTCAGACTTTGTTTGTAGTAAAAATCTTAGACTGTTCGTGGATTTGTGACACCAGTCTTGGGGGTATGTTTAAGGAGATTTCTTGCGAATTATTTATTTTAAGCTGTTGAATTTCTTACCTTCTGCATTTCTCTTATTTAATTAATCTTATATGTCACTTATAAAAATGTTAAACAACAAAGGAATAAATCAGAACAGCTAGTAACGTTGGCTTGTCTAGCGAGTTCAATGTTAGACGCCATCACGGCCTGGGGGTGGGGTTTCAGGTCATAACAATTCCGGGGAGAATAATTGGAGACAACATCATAATGGCTCATGAATTAATCAAGGGATATACAAGGAAACATGTGACACCAAGATGTATGATAAACATAGACCTACAAAAGGCCTATGATTCAGTTGAATGGAACTACTTGGAACAGAGTATGAACCTATTTCCTGAACAATTCATAGCTTGGGTGATGGAATGTGTCAAGACTGTGAACTACACTATCATGGTGAATGGAGAACCAACAGATCCCTTCAATGCTGAAAAGAGACTCAGACAAGGAGACCCAGTGTATCCCTTTTTATTTGCAATTGCAATGGAATATCTGAGTCGAATCCTAAAGGAGATGACAGAAAAACAATTCCATTAATATCCTAGATGTGCAAAGCTGGAAATAACTCACCTATGTTTTGCAGATGATCTGCCGATATTTTCCAGAGGTGATATTCATCAGTAAGAGAAGTACTTAACAGCCTCAACCAGTTCTTAAAATCTTTAGGTTTGCAAGCAAATCTAGGAAAAAGTTTCATCTATTTTGGAGGTGTAACACAGAATGATCAAGAACTGGTGCTAAGGAAATTGGGATTCACAAAAGGAGTGCTACCATTCAATTATTTTGGAATTCCTTTATCTACTAAGAAGCTGACAATAATGCAGTGGCAGCCCCTCATCGAGAAGATAGTGGCAAGAATTACATCATGGACAACAAAAAAATTGTCCTATGCAAGAAGAGGTCAACTGATAAGTAGTGTGTTATTTGGTGTACAATCCTACCGGACTCAATTGTTTATACTACCAAAAAAGGTGATGAAAGCAGTGGAAGATTTTTGTAGGAGCTACCTATGGACAGGCAACAATGTCATAACAAGGAAAGCATTGATCAATTGGGATATAGTTTGCTTCCCTAAAAGTAATGGAGGCTGGAATTTAATAAAATTAAGACTATGGAACAAGGTTGTTATTATAAAGTTATACAAGGATCTGGCAAGCAAAAAAGATAAGATGTAAATAAGGTGGACACATGCATACTAAATAAAAGGGAAGCAGATGGAGTACTTAACAGTGCCAAAACAAGCAAGCTGGATGGTGAGGAAAATTATCAAGACAAAGAACATCCTAGCACAGGAAAGTATAACTATCTGTGGAAACAAAAGTGTCATTAAATAAATATATCTTCACTTGCTGGGGGATCAACCTAGATTACCATGAAAATGTTTGATGTTTGGAAATGCTGGAAGACCAAAAGCAAGATTCACACTTTGGTTACAAATGCAGAACATACTTCTAACAATAGATAGATTGAGCAAATGGGGCATGGAGATTGAAACCAAGTGCAGTTTATGTCAGAAAGCAGAAGAGACTAGAGATCATTTATTTGTTGACTGTGAGTACATGAAGGCAGTGATGAACAAGATCATGAACTGGACACATAATCAAAACATAACAGCAGTGAATTGGGAGCAACATGTGTAGGAAATGATCAAACGAGCCAAAGGAAAATCAAGGGAAGCTCAACTCTTCAAGATGCTATATACAGACAGTACACTGATAGAGAGTAACAGAAGGATTTTTGAGAAGACAAGCGTGGAACGGGAGAGAACAGTAAAGGAGATTGCATGTTTTTGTTGTGTGCGAGCTCCTCGTAGAATAGCAGAGATAGTTCATAGATATAGATTCTAAAAAAGAAATCTAGGAAGAGAAAGAGATTAATGTAAATATTATAGTTAGCTAGCTATGGTTCTTTTGTATAGCTTATTACTGGTGGTTAATAAAAAAGTTAGTTACAAAAAAAAAAAGAGTCGACGTAGGTTGCAATCTCCAGAATGTCATTAGATCTGCAAATGACGTCGTCTGATTCTTCTCTTCACAAATGTCGCTTCAAGGGCTCTTGGCTTGCTCTTGAAAGGATGGGATTCGTCACGAACAGTTTGATGGTCGTCACGAATAATAATTAGAGATTTAACTATCACGAACGGAAGATTTGAAACCTCAATCCACTTGCACCGGTGGAAAGAGGACTTCTGGAACTATAATATCCATAAAAATCAGGTCCTGATGCTTTTTAGATTTGCATAGATAATACTTCGAACATGGTCCTGAATTTTGGATAATTTTCCTTTGGCATCTTTAAGTGCCTTGACAGACACCCTTTTTTTTTTAATACTTTGATGGTGTATTTTCTCTTTTGGCGGCGTAGTTTTATTTCTTTTAACTCTTCCATTCTTTCTTTTCTTTTTGTTTGCATTTCTGGGGAGTTACAATTTGATTTTGATATCAAGCGACCATGGTGCACTTCTAGGATCATGAAATTCCATATCCATACCTTGAGATTGCGGGCGATAAAAAATATCCACACACCAAAGTTCTTCAATTGAAAGTTAATTTTCTAGTGATTGGTGTTTTTCCGCTAATAAGGCAGTCTCTGGACGCTTCTCTTCACCTTTCGGAATGGTCAATGAAGGAGGAATTCTATATCCTCAAAAATTTCTCTAGCAAGGCTACCAACACAAAGGTTCTTCTGTTAGAATCGTCGACTCATGATCATACAACTATGTCTGCTAGCCCCAAACCTTCTGATGAAGGTCTTGCAACTTGGAGTTGTCCTCAATCTGGCTTTGGGAAGGTTCAATACACACCTTGCTATTGGGAATGGGTGGAAGACATCCTTCGGCGCAACAAGGAAATGCTGGAATGCATCAATTTTTACGATGCTATCCTCTCGTTTTTATTAGCATATGACTTCAATAAAAATGTGTTGCAAGCATTTTACGAATTTTGGCATCCTTTGACTAATACAACTTGTACTAGCATTGGCGAGATCTCTATTTTTGACTGTGGGATTTGCGCATGATTGGAGGCCTTCCTATACATGGGATTTTCTACGACAAATTTGTCCCTTCAACCCAAGAGTTGATGTAAGTAGATCGATATGGGAAGCCGTTTCTGCCTAAAACTTGTGCATACTTGCTGTTAGCACTTTATCGACTTTCAGATGGTGATTCTAAAGAATGTTGTTCGTCGTTGGGTGAGATTTTGGTTCGAAGGACCGAACGGATATAATGAGCCTCTGTAACGAGTGTTGAAACAATGAGCTAATAAGCGAAGATCGAGTCACAATCCATCTGGCTATATTGAAAAGTCATTTTTGTAGCGAACTGAAGAAGACAATGCTCCTTTTATGGGGTTAGTTGTGGAAGAGTCCCTTAGAGAAGAGACGAACTTGGCTGCTTTCCTTGCATGTTGGCTTTGTAAGTTCGTCCTAAGAAGGTATCCTTCCTAGCGTATTCAAGGTTTCGAGCTTAATTGCTTCTGGAGAGAAGTTTTATTGGCCATTCCGGTCTTAGCGAGCATTTACCAAGGCTTGAGAGAAATCTCAACGTCTTCAGACTTGGGCACCAACAACATAAAGTTTCCCATACATTATGTCTATGGATGGATTAGTGAGTATTTTGACACTCACCACAATACTAAGCGTCATCATAGTGGCGCTCATATGTGCAAAATTGGTGGAGAGAAAATGGTTAAGTACTTTGATCTCCCTAGGGCGCAACAACTGTTTCAAGATTTAGATGCTCGCCATCTTCACCATTTGGCTTGCTACAGCCCAAGGAGTTGCTTATTGTTGATAAAGGCCAACTTTCCAGTTCTTGGAGTGATTATTTAATTAACCTCCGCTCGAGTTACGTCACCACTAGGCAAGATGATGAATTCTTCATAGAGTCGTACAACCCTCATAGATTCAGTCGGCAATTGGTTTCTATCAAGACATTCCTGGTGATCTTATGGAACGACCATATGATGGAACTTTAAAGGAACTAGTACAACTTTGGAACTCATGCACCCGACTTGGTAGTTCTTTAAAGGTTATCATACCACCACATCCCGAAAGGCCCTTAATGACTCATAGATACGCAAATTGGTGTGGGACAAAATAAAATCACTTTAAAATGATCAAAGCGTGATGATATCCCTGTGTCATCCAAAAATCATCACTCTCAGCTGCAAGATCGAAAAAATTCGTCTTCTTCAGTAAAGTCAAAGGAAAACCTCAAAAATTCATTACAAGTGAGCAAGTTGTCGACGAAGTTTGCAACTCCAAAGGACATGTTAGTGTGCGCTGGTAAAGTAGATAAACCGCTTCCATCGACTTTGAAAATGACTACTACGCTAGAAAACACTTGCAAAAGAAAGGATCCTCCACTTCATTTGAGAACAATGATGGGCAAGTGCCAACAAGAGTACTTTGAAGGGAAAAATCTTCGACCCCCATCTTATGTGGGACCCGTTAAAAATAAAACAAATAGAAAAAGAATAAAGAAAATATAATGCAAGTTGTGCAATTGATTTTCACAAATGCAGACTTGGTAACAAGATCTGCAACTTGCACGTCCAAATTGCAAAGAGAAATCTAATCTGATTGATTGCAAGGGACAACAGCTTCTACTATAAATAGGAGCATCTGTCATTCAGTTAATAAATACCAAAATCAGAGAGCGCAATAGAGTGTAGAGAGAGTAATTCGCAGATTGTAGTCTGCGAGATAAAAATTGATTGGGAGTAATATTGTAGTGAGGTGTTTAAAATAAAGAGTGTTTATTTATTTTGAAGTTGTAGTAGTCTCTTGGCACTACTAAGTTGTAATATTATTGTGGTAACATTGCTCCGCTCGGATATTGTATTTTACCCCGTTAATAGATTTGTTGTCTTCTTACTCTCTTGTGTTATTGTTATTTATCGTGGATATTACTCCTGGGCTGGAATATTATTTTTTTCCAACAACGTGGTATCAGAGGCATGGCGAATAATGGCCCGCTGTCTTTTCAATACCCCCATCTCACAAAAGATTATTATAAAAAATGGTGTCTACGTATAAAATCCATTTTTGGCTCCTAGGATGTGTGGGAAATCATAGACAGAGGGTATGCAAAACTAGATAATGAGGAAGCTCTGCCTCAAAATGAAAAAGATGTCTTGGAAAAGACAAGGAAGAAGGATCAACAAGCCCTCACGCTCATCCACCAATATTTGAATGATGCCATGTTTGAGAAGGTGGCCGATGCTACCACCTCAAAGGAAGCTTGGGATATTTTAAAAGATTCTCTCCAAGGAGTTGACAAGGTGAGGAAGGTAAAACTTCAAACTCTAAGGGATGATTTTGAAGTTTTAAAAATGAAAGAATCCGAATGCATTTCAGATTGTTGTTCAAAAGTGAAGGCTATTGTTAATCAATTAAGAAGATACGGGGAGGGCATAGAAGATGTCTGTATGGTAGAAAAGATCCTTCGCACTTGAACACCTAAATTTAATTTTGTGGTATGTGCTATTGAGAAGTCTAACGATTTAGACTTTCTGATGGTAGAGCAATTGGAGGGTTCTTTACAGGCCCATGAATAAAATATCAAGAGGATACAAGAAGCTCCATTGGAGCAACTTCTTAAAACTCAGGCATCCTTTAAGGGTTATGGAGGTAAAAAAAAGCTATCGAGGGAATGGACGAGGACGAGACCGTGGCAGTCATGGAAGATGAAGAAGTAATAGTAACAACTTCAACAATGAAGTTAAAATCCACCAAAGATTCAGAGGTCGTGCTTGTGAACACAGAGGAGGAAGAGGACGTGGCTACTACCAATAAAATAATGGAAAAAGGTATGACAAATACAAAATTGAGTGTTATAATTGTCATAAATTTGGCCATTACAATTGGGAATGTCGTAGTAATGTTAAAGAAAAGGCTAACCTTGTTGATGACAAGAAAGAAGAGTATGAGTCAATGTTGTTGCTGGCACTCAAGGAAGAAGACAGGGATGATTGTAGCTCGTGGTATTTGGACAATGGAGCAAGCAATCATATGTGTGGATGCAAAGAGAAGTTTGTGGAGTTCAATAAAATGGTGAGAGGTAATGTGTCCTTTGGAGATACCTCATAGATTCAAATCGAAGGGATAGGTATGATTCTGATCTCCTGTAAAAATGGTGACCACAAGTTAATTCAAGTTGTTTATTATATCTCAAAATTAAAAAGTAATATTTTGAGTTTGGGTCAACTTCTTGAAAAGGAATATGATATCCACATGAAAAATATGCATCTTTGACTTAGAGATTCAAGTGGAATTCTAATTGCTAAAGTGCATATGGCAAAGAATAGATTATTTTCTCTGAATCTTAAGACAGTTGTCACGACCCGAAATCCCACCTTCAGGCCGTGATGTCGTCTAACATTGAACTGGCTAGACAAGCCAATATTACTAGTAAATCTGATTTATTCCTTTACTGTTTAGAATTTTTAAAAAAGACATATAAGAACAATTAGATATGAGAAAGCGGAAGGTAAGAAATTCAACATCTTAAATAATAATTCGTACAAAAATTTACTTAAACATCCCCCAAGACTGGTGTCACAAATTCACGAACAGTCTAAGATTTTTACTAAAAACAAAGTCTGAACAAAATAATACAACTGTCTCGGAAGTACAAGAGAAGACAAAAATAAAGAGGAATGAGATAGTAAGTGACGCCAAGGCCTGCGGACGNCACAACATAAAGAAGTGCAGGTGTAGCATCAGTACAACCGACCCCATGTACTGAGTAAGTGCCGAGCCTAACCTCGGCGAAGTAGTGGCGAGGCTAGGACACGACAAATAATAACCACCTGTGCAATTCAATAATATATAATAGAAATAACCGCAGGAAGTAAACAGTTAAGTACAAAATACGGGAAGAACATGCCAGGGTACAAAGGGAAAAACACTTATTTAGTATAACAGAACATGGCAACCGTGTAGTATCAGAATAACAACAGGGAATAAACAAGTGCACGGCATCACCCTTCGTGTTTTACTCTCATTCTCACCAAAACAAGTGCACGGCATTACCTTTCGTTCTTTACTCTCATTCTCACCAAAACAAGTGCACGACATCACCCTTCGTGCTTTACTCGCATTCTCACCAAAATAAGTGCACGACATCACCCTTCGTGCTTTTACCTCACAATATCACGGCACGACATTATCCTTCGTTCATTATCTCTCATATCATGGCACGACATCACCCTTCGTGCTTTTAATATAAATCATGGAACGGCATCACCCTTCGTGCTTTTAATATAAATCATGGCACGGCATCACCCTTCGTGCTTTACACTCTTCCTTACCAAACAATAACCAGAACAACAATTTGGCAAGGAAGAACCACAACGCAAAAAAATATTTTACAACATCCCGACAAGGGAGCAATAACAGAAATACCACCGTCCCGGCAAGGGAATAATAACAGAAATATCATCGTCCCGGCAAGGGACCCAGCTATAACCAATCTCACTGAACGTACA
>MDKI01253735.1:0-20027 GCA_005239505.1 Nicotiana paniculata | reverse complement strand
TGGTCCGGAGCCGGTACTGGATCACATGATATTTGTACGGGACATAAAATACGACCCAAGTAAAATTAACCAACGCTTCGAAATGATCAAGTTACAGTTTTTGGCATTTTATGGCAATTAAACTGGAATTCCGCCAGTCGTGCCTATATTATCGCGTGCCTTGGTCCAGACCGGACGCCTTGATACGGAGCCGGTACCGGGTGCATGATATTTTTCCGGGACATCAAATACGATCCAAGGAACCATAACCAACTCTTCGAAATGATCAAATTACATTTCTTGGCATTTTATAGTAATTAAACTGAAACTCCGCCAGTCGTGCCTGTATTATCGCCTGCCATGGTCCAGGTTGAACGTCTTGGTACGCAGCCGGTACCGAATCGCATAATATTTGTCCGAGACATCAAATACGACCCAAGGAACCATAACCAAGGCTTCAAAATGATCAAGTTATATTTTTTGGCATTTTATGGCAATTAAATTGGAATGCTGCCAGTCTTGCCTGTATTATCGCCTTCCATTGGCCAGGCCGGATACCTTGGTACAGAGCCGGTAGCGATTCGCATGATATTTGTCAGGGACATCAAATACGACCTTAGGAACTATAACCAACACTTCAAAATGATCAAGTTACATTTTTCGGCATTTTATGAAAATGAAACTGGAATTTCGCTAGTTGTGCCTGTATTATCGCCTACCATAGTCCAGGCCGGACGCCTTGGTACGGAGCCAGTACCAGATAGCATGATACTTTTCCGGGACATCAAATACGACCCAAGGAACCATAACCAACGCTTCGAAATGATCAAGTTACATTTTTTGGCATATTATGGCAATTAAACTGGAATTCCGCCACAGGTGCCTGTATTATCGCCTGCCATGGTCCAGGCCGGACGCCTTGGTACGGAGCCGGTACCGGATCGCATGATATTTTTCCTGTACAGCAAATACGACCAAAGGATCCATAACCAAGTCTTCTAAATGATCAAGTTACATTTTTGGCATTTTATGGCAATTAAATTGGAATTCCGCCAGTCGTGCCTTTAATATCGCCTACCATGGTCCAGGCCAGAAAGCTTGGTACGGAGCCGGTACCGGATCGCATGATATTTGTCCGGGACATCAAATACGACCTTAGGAACCATACCAAACGCTTCGAAATGATAAAGTTACATTTTTCGGCATTTTATGACAATGAAACTGGAATTTCGCTAGTCGTGCCTCTATTATCGCCTGCCATAGTTCAGGGCGGATGCCTTGGTACGGAGCCGGTACCGAATCACATTATATTTTTTCGGGACATCAAATACGACTCAAGGAACCATAACCAACGCTTCAAAATGATTAAGTTACATTTTTTGGAATTTTATGGAAATTAAATTGGAGTTCCGTAAGTCATGCCTTTATTATTGCCTACCATGGTCCAGGCCGGACGCCTTGGTACGGAGTCGGTACCGGATCGCATAATATTTGTCCGAGACATCACATACGACTCAAGGAATCATAACCAACACTTCGAAATGATCATGTTACATTTTTTGGCATTCTATGGCAATTAAAATGGAATTCTGCCAGTCGTGCCTGTATTATCGCCTGCCATAGTCCATGTCGGACGCCTTGGTATGGAGCCGGTTCCGAATCACATGATATTTGTCCGGGACAGCAAATACGACCCAAGGAACCATAACCAATGCTTCGAAATGATCAAGTTACATTTTTTGGCATTCTATGGCAATTAAAATGGAATTCTGCCAGTCGTGCCTGTATTATCGCCTGCCATGGTCCAGGCCAGACGCCTTGGTACGGAGCCGGTACCGGATCACCTGATATTTTTTCGGGATATCAAATACGACCCAAGGAACCATAACCAATGCTTCATAATGATCAAGTTACAGTTATTGGCATTTTATAGTAATTAAACTGAAATTTCGCCAGTCGTGCCTGTATTATCGCCTGCCATGGTCCAGGCTGGACGTCTTGGTACGGAGCCGGTACCGGATCGCATGATATTTGCTTGAGACATCAAATACGACCTTAGGAACCATAACCAACGCTTTGAAATGATCAAGTTACATTTTCGGCATTTTATGACAATGAAACTGGAATTTTGCTAGTCATGCCTGTATTATCGCCTACCATAGTCCATTCCGGACGCCTTGGTACGGAGCCGGTACCAGATAGCATGATATATTTCCAGGACATCAAATACGACCCAAGAAACCATAACCAACACTTCGAAATGATCAAGTTACATTTTTTGGCATTTTATGGCAATTAAACTGGAATTCCGCCAGTCGTGTCTGTATTATCGCCTCCATGGTCCAGGCCAGACTCCTTGGTACGGAGCCGGTAACGGATCAAATGATATTTATAGGGGACATCAAATAGGACCCAAGGAAAAACAACCAACGCTTCGAAATGATCAAGTTACATTTTTTAGCATTTTAAGGAAATTAAATTGGAATTCCGCCAGTCATGCCTGTGTTATCGCCTGCCATGGTCTAGGCCGGACACCATGGTATGTAGCCGGTACCGGATCGCATGATATTTCTCCGGGACATTAAATACGACCCAAGGAACCATAACCAATGCTTCAAAATGTTCAGGTTACATTTTTTGGCATTTTATGGAAATTAAACTGGAATTCCGCCAGTCGTGCCTGTATTAATCGCCTGCCATGGTCCAGGCTGGACGCCTTGGTATGAAGCCGGTTACGAATCGCATGATATTTGTCAGGGACAGAAAATACGATCCAATGAACCATAACCAACGCTTTGAAATGATCAAATTACATTTTTTTGGCATTTTATGGAAATTAAATTGGAATTCCGCAAGTCATGCCTTTATTATCGCCTGCCATGGTCCAGGCCGGACGCCTTTGTACGGAGCCGGTACTGGATCTCATGATATTTGTACCGGACAGCAAATACGACCCAAGGAACCATAAGCAAGGCTTCGAAATGATCAAGTTATATTTTTTGGCATTTTATGGCAATTAAATTAGAATGCTGCCAGTCTTGCCTGTATTATCACCTGCCATGGTCCAGGCCGGATACAGTGGTATGGAGCCGGTACCGAATCGCATGATATTTGTCCGGGACATCAAATACGACCTTAGGAACTATAACGAACACTTCAAAATGATCAAGTTACATTTTTCGGCATTTTATGAAAATGAAACTGGAATTTCGCAAGTCGTGCCTGTATTATCGCCTGCCCTAGTCCAGGCCAGACGCCTTGGTACGGAGCCGGTACCAGATAGCATGATACTTTTCCGGGACATCAAATACGACCCAAGGAACCATAACCAATGCTTCAAAATGATCAAGTTATATTTTTTGGCATTTTATGGCAATTAAACTGGAATTCCGCCACAGGTGCTTGTATTATCACTTGCCATGGTCCAGGCCAGACGCCTTGGTACTGAGCCGGTACCCGATCGCATGATATTTCTCCGGGACATCAAATACGACCCAAGGAACCATAACCAACGCTTCAAAATGATCAAGTTACATTTTTTGACATTTTTTGGCAATTAAACTGGAATTCCGCCACAGGTGCCTGTATCATCACCTGCCATGGTCCAGGCCAGACGCCTTGGTACTGAGCCGGTACCCGATCGCATGATATTTCTCCGGGACATCAAATACGACACAAGGAACCATAACCAACGCTGTGAAATGATCAAGTTACATTTTTTAGCATTTTGTGGCAATTAAACTGGAATTCTGCCATTCGTGCCTGTTTATCGCCTGCCATGGTCCAGGCCGGACGACTTGGTACGGTGCCGGTAACGGATCGCATGATATTTTTCCGGGATAGAAAATACGACCCAAGGAACCATAACCAACGCTTCGAAATGATCAAAGTACATTTTTTTGGCATTCTATGGCAATTGAACTGGAATTCCGCCAGTCGTGCCTTTATTATTGTCTGCCATAGTTCAGGTCGGATGCCTTGGTACGGAGTCAGTACCGGATCGCATTATATTTTTCCGGAACATCAAATACGACCCAAGGAACCATAACCAATGCTTCAAAATGATCAAGTTACATTTTTTGGCATTTTATGGAAATTAAACTGGAATTCCTCTAGTTGTGCCTGTATTATTGCCTACCATGGTTCAAGCCAGACGCCTTGGTACGGAGCCGGTACCGGATCTCATGATATTTTTCAGGGACATTGAATTCGACCCAAGGAACCATAACCAACACTTCGAAATGATCAAGTTTCATTTTTTAGCATTTTATAGTAATTAAACCGAAATTACGCTAGTCATGCCTGTATTATCGCCTGCCATGTTCCACGCTGGACGTCTTGGTATGGAGCCAGTACCGGGTCGCATGATATTTGTCTGAGACGTCAAATATGACCCAAGTAACCATAACCAGTGCTTCGAAATGATCAAGTCACATTTTTTTTGCATTTTATGGCAATTAAGTCACCAAGACATTCCACGCTGGACGTCTTGGTATGGAGCCAGTACCGGGTCGCATGATATTTGTCTGAGACGTCAAATATGACCCAAGTAACCATAACCAGTGCTTCGAAATGATCAAGTCACATTTTTTTTTGCATTTTATGGCAATTAAACTGGAATTCCGCTAGTCGTGCCTGCATTATCGCCTGCCATGGTCCAGGCCGGACTCCTTGGTACGGAGCCGGTACTGGATCACATGATATTTGTACCAGACATAAAATACGACCCAAGTAACAATAACAACGCTTCGAAAAGATCAAGTTACAGTTTTTGGCATTTTATGGCAATTAAACTGGAATTCCGCCAGTCGTGCCTATATTATCGCGTGCCATGGTCCAGACCAGACGCCTTGATACGGATCCGGTACCGGGTGCATGATATTTTTCCGGGACATCAAATACAATCCAAGGAACAATAACCAACTCTTCGAAATGATCAAGTTACATTTTTTGGCATTTTATAGTAATTAAACTGAAACTCCGCCAGTCATGCCTGTATTATCGCCTGCCATGGTCCAGGTTGAACGTCTTGGTACGCAACCGGTACCTGATCGCATAATATTTGTCCGAGACATCAAATACGTCCCAAGGAACCATAACCAAGGCTTCGAAATGATCAAGTTATATTTTTTGGCATTTTATGGCAATTAAATTGGAATCCTGCCAGCCTTGCCTGTATTATCGCCTGCCATGGTCCAGGCCGGATACCTTGGTACGGATCCGGTAGCGGTTCGCATGATATTTGTCCGGGACATCAAATACGACCTTAGGAACTATAACCAACACTTCAAAATGATCAAGTTACATTTTTCGGCATTTTATGAAAATGAAACTGGAATTTCGCTAGTCGTGCCTGTATTATCGCCTGCCATAGTCCAAGCCGGATGCCTTGGTACGGTGCTAGTACTAGATAGCATGATACTTGTCCGAGACATCAAATACGACCCAAGGAACCATACTCAACGCTTCAAAATGATCAAGTTACATTTTTTTGAATTTTATGGCAATTAAACTGGAATTCCGCCACAGGTGCCTGTATTATCGCCTGCCATGGTCCAGGCCGGACGCCTTGGTACGGAGTCGGTACCGGATCGCATGATATTTTTCCTGGATATAAAATACGACCAAAGGATCCATAACCAAGGTAAATGATCAAGTTACATTTTTGGCAGTTTATGATAATTAAATTGGAATTCCGCCAGTCGTGCCTTTAATATCGCCTACCATGGTCCAGGCCGGAAAGCTTGGTATGGAGCCGGTACCGGATCGCATGATATTTGTCCGGGGACATCAAATACGACCTTAGGAACCATAACCAATGCTTCGAAATGATCAAGTTATATTTGTCGGCATTTTATGACAATGAAACTGGAATTTCGCTAGTCGTGCCTGTATTATCGCCTCCCATAGTTTAGACCGGACGCCTTGGTACGGAGCCGGTACCGGATCACATTATATTTTTTTGGGACATCAAATACGACTCAAGGAACCATAACCAATGCTTCAAAATGATTAAGTTACATTTTTTGGAATTTTATGGAATTTAAATTGGAATTCCATAAGTCATGCCTTTATTATTGCCTACCATGGTCCAGGCCGGACGCCTTGGTACGGAGCCGGTACCGGATCACATTATATTTTTTTGGGACATCAAATACGACTCAAGGAACCATAACCAACGCTTCAAAATGATTAAGTTACATTTTTTTGAATTTATGGAAATTAAATTGGAATTCCGTAAGTCATGCCTTTATTATTGCTTACCATGGTCCAGGCCAGACGCCTTGGTACGGAGCCGGTATCGGATCGCATAATTTTTGTCCGAGACATCACATACGACTTTAGGAATCATAACCAACACTTCGAAATGATCAAGTTACATTTTTTGGCATTCTATGGCAATTAAAATGGAATTCTGCTAGTCGTGCCTGTATTATCGCCTACCATAGTCCAGGTCAGACGCCTTGGTACGGAGTCGGTTCTGAATCGCATGATATTTGTCCGGGACAGCAAATACGACCCAAGGAACCATAACCAACGCTTCGAAATGATCAACTTACATTTTTTGGCATTTTCTGGAAATTAAATTGAAATTCCGCAAGTCATGCCTTTATTATCGCCTGCCATGGTCCAGGTCGGACGCCTTGGTACGGAGCCGGTAACGGATCACATGATATTTTTTCAGGAAATCAAATACGACCCAAGGAACCATAACCAATGCTTCATAATGATCAAGTTACAGTTTTTGGCATTATATAGTAATTAAACTTAAATTCTGCCAGTCGTGCCTGTATTATCGCCTGCCATGGTCCAGGTCGGACGCCTTGGTACGGAGCCGGTAACGGATCACATGATATTTTTTCAGGAAATCAAATACGACCCAAGGAACCATAACCAATGCTTCATAATGATCAAGTTACAGTTTTTGGCATTATATAGTAATTAAACTTAAATTCTGCCAGTCGTGCCTGTATTATCGCCTGCCATGGTCCAGGCTGGACGTCTTGGTACAGAGTCGGTACCGGATCGCATGATATTTCTTCGAGACATCAAATACGACCTTAGGAACCATAACCAACGCTTTGAAATGATCAAGTTACATTTTTCGGCATTTTATGACAATGAAACTGGAATTTCGCTAGTCGTGCCTGTATTATCGCCTGCCATAGTTCAAGCCGGACGCCTTGGTGTGGAGCCGGTACCTGATCACATTATATTTTTCCGGGACATCAAATACGACTCAAGGAACCATAACCAACGCTTCAAAATGATTAAGTTACATTTTTTGGAATTTTATGGAAATTAAATTGGAATTCCGTAAGTCATGCCTTTATTATTAGCTAACATGGTCCAGGCCGGACGCCTTGGTACGGAGCCGGTACCGGATCACATAATATTTTTCCGGGACATCACATACGACTTAAGGAATCATAACCAACACTTCGAAATGATCATGTTACATTTTTTGGCATTCTATGGCAATTAAAATGGAAATCTACCAATCGTGCCTGTATTATCGCCTGCCATAGTCCAGGTGGGACGCCTTGGTACGGAGCCGGTTCCGAATCGCATGATATTTGTCCGGGACAGGAAATACGACCCAAGGAACCATAACCAACGCTTCGAAATGATCAAGTTAAATTTTTTGACATTTTATGGAAATTAAATTTGAATTCTGCAAGTCATGCCTTTATTATCGCCTGCCATGGTCTAGGTCGGACGCCTTGGTACGGAGCCGGTACCGCATCACTTGATATTTTTTCGGGACATCAAATACGACCCAAGGAACCATAACCAATGCTTCATAATGATCAAGTTACAGTTGTTGGCATTTTATAGTAATTAAACTGAAATTTCGCCAGTTGTGCCTGTATTATCGCCTGCCATGGTCCAGGCTGGACGTCTTGGTACGGAGCCGGTACCGGATCACATGATATTTGTTAGAGACATCAAATACGACCTTAGGACCCATAACCAACTCTTTGAAATGATCAAGTTACATTTTTCGGCATTTTATGACAATGAAACTGGAATTTTGCTAGTCATGCCTGTATTATCGCCTACCATAGTCCAGGCCGGACGCCTTGGTACGGAGCCGGTACCAGATAGCATGATATTTTTCCAAGACATCAAATACAACCCAATAAACCATAACCAACACTTCGAAATGATCAAGTTACATTTTTTGGCATTTTATGGCAATTAAACTGGAATTCCGCCAGTCGTGCCTGTATTATCGCCTGCCATGGTCCAGGCCGGACTCCTTGGTACGGAGCCGGTACCGGATCACATGATATTTGTACGGGACATCAAATAGGACCCAAGGAACAACAACCAACGCTTCGAAATGATCAAGTTACATTGTTTGGCATTTTAAGGAAATTAAATTTGAATTCCGCCAGTCATGCCTGTGTTATCGCCTGCCATGGTCTAGGCCGGACACCATGGTATGGAGCCGGTACCGGATCACATTATATTTCTCCCAGAAATAAAATACGACCCAAGGAACCATAACCAAGGCTTCGAAATGATCAAGTTATATTTTTTTGCATTTTACGGAAATTAAATTGGAATTCCGCCAATCGTGCCTATATTATCGCCTGCCATGGTCCAGGCCGGATACCTTGGTACGGAGCCGGTACCGGTTTGCATGATATTTGTCCGGGACATCAAATACGACCTTAGGAACCATAACCAACGCTTCGAAATGATCAAGTTATATTTTTCGGCATTTTATGACAATGAAACTGGAATTTTGCTAGTCGTGCCTGTATTATCGCCTGCCATAGTTCAGCCCGGACGCCTTAGTACGCAGCCGGTACCGGATCACATTATATTTTTTCGGGACATCAAATAAGACTCAAGTAACCATAACCAACGCTTCAAAATGATTAAGTTACATTTTTTGGAATTTTATGGCAATTAAACTGGAATGCCGCTACAGGTGCCTGTATTATCGCCTGTCATGGTCCAGGCCAGACGCCTTGGTACTGAGCCGGTACCCGATCGCATGATATTTCTACGGGACATCAAATACGACACAAGGAACCGTAACCAACGCTTCGAAATGATCAAGTTACATTTTTTAGCATTTTGTGGCAATTAAACTGAAATTCTGCCAGTCGTGCCGGTTTATCGCCTGCCATGGTCCAGGCCGGACGCCTTGGTATGGTGCCGGTAACGAATCACATGATATTTTTCCGGGACAGCAAATACGACCCAAGGAACCATAACAACGCTTCGAAATGATGAAATTACATTTTTTGGCATTCTATGGCAATTGAACTGGAATTCCGCCAGTCGTGCCTATATTATTGTCTGCCATAGTTCAGGTCGGATGCCTTGGTATGGAGCCCGTACCGGAACACGTGATATTTTTTCGGGACATCAAATACGACCCAAGGAACCATAACCAATGCTTTATATTGATCAAGTTACAATTTTTGGCATTTTATAGTAATTAAACTGAAATTCTGCTAGTCGTGCCTGTATTATTGCCTACCATGGTTCAAGCCAGACGCCTTGGTACGGAGCCGGTACCGGATCTCATGATATTTGTCCCGGAAAGAAAATACGACCCAAGGAACCATAACCAAGGCTTCGAAATGATCAAGTTATATTTTTTGGCATTTCCTGGCAATTAAATTGGAATTCCGCCAGTCGTGCCTGTATTATCGCCTGCCATGGTCCAGGCCAGATACCTTGGTACGGAGCCGGTACCGGTTCGCATGATATTTATCCGGTACATCAAATACGACCTTAGGAACCCTAACCAACGCTTCAAAATGATCAAGTTACATTTTTCGGCATTTTATGACAATGAAATTGGAATTTCGCTAGTCGTCCCTGTATTATCGCCTGCCGTAGTCCAGGCTGGACGCCTTGGTACTGAGACGGTACCCGATCGCATGATATTTCTCCGGGATATCAAATACGACCCTAGGAACCACAACCAGCTCTTCGAAATGATCAAGTTATATTTTTTAGCATTTTCTGGCAATTAAACTGGAATTTTGCCAATCGTGCCTGTATTATCGCCTGCCATGGTCCAGGCCTGACGGCTTGGTACGGTGTCGGTACCGGATCGCATAATATTTTTCCGGGACAGCAAATACGACCCAAGGAACCATAACCAACGCTTCAAAATGATCAAGTTAAATTTTTTGGCATTCTATGGCAATTAAACTGGAATTCCGCCAGTCGTGCCTATATTATTGTCTACCATAGTTCAGGCCGGATGCCTTGGTACGGAGCCGGTACTGGATCGCATTATATTTTTCCGGGACATCAAATAAGACCCAAGGAACCATAACCAATGCTTCAAAATGATCAATTTACATTTTTTGGCATTTTATGGCAATTAAACTGGAATCCCGCTAGTCGTGCCTCTATTATTGCCTACCATGGTTGAGGCCAGACGCCTTGGTACGGAGTCGGTACCGGATCTCATGATATTTTTCCTGGACATCTAATACAACCCAGGGAACCATAACCAACACTTCGAAATGATCAAGTTTAATTTTTTGGCATTTTATAGTAATTAAACCGTAATTATGCCAGTCGTGCCTGTATTATCCCCTGCCATGCTCCACGCTGGACGTCTTGGTATGGAGCCGGTGCCGGATCGCATGATATTTGTCCGAGACATCAAATACGATCCAAGGAACCATAACTAGTGCTTCGATATGATCAAGTTACATTTTTTTGCATTTTATGGCAATTAAACTGGAATTCCGCCAGTCGTGCCTGTATTATCGCCTGCCATTGTCCAGGCCGGACTCCTTGGTACGGAGCCGGTACTGGATAACATGATATTTGTACGGGACATAAAATACGACCCAAGTAACAACAACCAACGCGTCGAAATGATCAAGTTCCATTTTTGGCATTTTATGGTAATTAAACTGGAATTCCGCCAGTCTTTCCTATATTATCGCGTGCCACGGTCCAGACCGGACGCCTGATACGGAGCCGGTACCGGGTCGCATGATATTTTTCCGGGATATCAAATATGACCCTAGGAACCATAACCAACGTTTCGAAATGATCAAGTTACATTTTTTGGCATTTTATAGTAATTAAACTGAAATTCCGCCAGTCGTGCCTGTATTATCGCCTGCCATGGTCCAGGTTGGACGTCTTGGTACGGAGCCGATACCGGATCGTATAATATTTGTCCGAGACATCATATACGACCCAAGGAACAATAACCAACACTTTGAAATGATCAAGTTACATTTTTTGGCATTTTATAGTAATTAAACTGAAATTCCGCCAGTCGTGCCTGTATTATCGCCTGCCATGGTCCAGGTTGGACGTCTTGGTACGGAGCCGATACCGGATCGTATAATATTTGTCCGAGACATCATATACGACCCAAGGAACAATAACCAACACTTTGAAATGATCAAGTTACATTTTTTGGCATTTTATAGTAATTAAACTGAAATTCCGCCAGTCGTGCCTGTATTATCGCCTGCCATGGTCCAGGTTGGACGTCTTGGTACGGAGCCGATACCGGATCGTATAATATTTGTCCGAGACATCATATACGACCCAAGGAACAATAACCAACACTTTGAAATGATCAAGTTACATTTTTTGGCATTCTATAGCAATTAAAATGGAATTCCGCCATTCGTGCCTGTATTATCGCCTGCCATTGTCCAGGTCAGACGCCTTGGTACGGAGCCGGTTCTGAATCGCATGATATTTGTGCAGGATAGAAAATACGACCCAAGGAACTATAACCAACGCTTCGAAATGATCAAGTTACATTTTTTGGCATTTTATGGAAACTAAATTAGAATTCCTCCAGTCATGCCTGTATTATCGCCTGCCATGGTCCAGGCCGGACGCCTTGGTACGGAGCCGGTACCAGATTGCATGATATTTTTCCAAGACAGAAAATACGACCCAAGGAACCATAACCAAGTCTTCGAAATGATCAAGTTACATTTTTGGCATTTTATGGCAATTAAATTGAAATTCCGCCAGTCGTGCCTGTATTATCGCCTGCCATGGTGCAGGCCGGATACCTTGGTACGAAGCTGGTACTGGATCACATGATATTTTTCTGAGACATCAAATACGACCTTAGGAACCATAACAACCGCTTCGAAATGATCAAGTTACATTTTTCGGCATTTTATGACAATGAAACTGGAATTTCGCTAGTCGTGCCTGTATTATCGCCTGCCATAGTCTAGGCCGGACGCCTTGGTACGGAGCCGGTACCGGATCACATTATATTTTTCCGGGGCATCAAATACGATCCAAGGAGCCATAACCAACGCTTCAAAATGATCAAGTTACATTTTGTTGCATTTTATACCAATTAAAATGGAATTCCGCCAGTCGTGCCTGTATTATCGCCTTCCATGGTCCACGCCAGACGCCTTGGTACAGAGCCGGTACTGGATCGCATGATATTTGTTTGGGACATCTAATACGACCCAAGGAACCATAACCAACGCTTCGAAATGATCAAGTTAAGTTTGTGGCGTTTTATGGCAATTAAACTGGAATTTCTCCAATCGTGCATGTATTATTGCCTGCCATGGTCCAGGCTGGACGCCTTTGTATGGAGCCGGTATCCGATCATATGATATTTCTCCGGGATATCAAATACGACCCAAGGAACCATAACCAACGCTTAGAAATGATCAAGTTACATTTTTTGGAATTTTATGGAAATTAAACTAGAATTTCGCCAGTCGTGCATGTATTATCGCCTACTATGGTCCAGGCCGGACGCATTGGTACGGAGCCGGTACCGGATCACATGATATTTGTTCGAGATAGTAAATACGACCCAAGTAACCATAACCAAGGCTTCAAAATTATCATGTTACATTTTTTGGCATTTTGTGGTAATTAAATTGGAATTCCGCCAGTCGTGCCTGTATTATCGCCTGCCATGGTCCAGGCCGGATACGTTGGTATGGAGCCGGTACCAGATCACATGATATTTGTCCGGGACATCAAATACGATCTTAGGAACCATAAGCAACGCTTCAAAATGATCAAGTTACATTTTTGGCATTTTATGACAATGAAACTAGAATTCTGCCAGTCGTGCTTGTCTTGTCGCCTGCCATGATCCAGGCCTGACGCCTTGGTACGGAGCCGGTACCGGATAACATGATATTTGTCCGGGATATCAAATACGACTCAAGGAACCATAACTAACGCTTCGAAATGATAAAGTTACATTTTTTGGCATTTTATGACAATTAAACTAGAATTCCGCCAATCGTGCCTGTATTATCGCCTGCCATGGTCCAGGCCAGAAGCCTTGGTATGGAGCCGGTTTCGGATAACATGATATTTTTCCGGGACATCAAATACGACCCAAGGAACCATAACCAACGTCTTCGAAATATTCAAGTTACATTTTTTGGCATTTTATGGCAATTAAATTGGGATTCCGCCAATCTTGCTTGTATTATCGCATTCCATGGTCCAGGCCGGACGCCTACGTATTGAGCCGGTACTGGATCACATGATATTTGTTCGGGACATCAAATACGACCTTAGGAACCATAACCAATGCTTAGAAATGATCAAGTTACATTTTTTGGCATTTTATGGCAATGAAAATGGAATTCCGTTAGTCGTGGTTCTATTATCGCCTGCCATTGTCTGGACGCCTTGGTACGGAGCCGGTACCGGATTGCATGATATTTATCCTGGACATCAAATATGACCCATGGAACCATAACCAACGCTTCGTAATGATCAAGTTACATTTTTTGGTATTTTGTGGAAATTAAACTGGAATTTCGCTAGTCGTGCATGTATTATCGCCTACCATGGTCCAGGCTGGACGCCTAGGTACGAAGCCGGTACCGGATCACATGATATTTGTCCGGGACATGAAATATGACCCAAGGAACCATAACCAACGCATCTAAATGATCAAGTAACATTTTTTTCCATTTTATGGCAATTAAATTGGGATTCCGCCAATCGTGTCTGTATTATCGCCTGTCATGGTCCAGGCCGGACGCCTAGGTACGGAGCCGATAGAGGATCGCATGATATTTGTACGGGACATCAACTACGACCTTAGGAACCATAACCAACGCTTCGAAATGATCAAGTTACATTTTTTGGCATCTTATGACAATGAAACTTGAATTCGGCCAGTCGTGCCTATATTATCGCCTGCCATGGCCCAGACCAAACGCCTTGGTATGGAGCCGGTACCAGGTTGCATGATATTTGTCTGGGAAATCAAACAAGACCCATGGAACCATAACCAATGCTCCGAAATGATCAAGTTACATTTTTTGGCATTTTTTGGCAATTAAACTGGAATTCCACTAGTCGTGCCTGTATTATCGCCTGCCATGGTCAAGGCCGGATGCCTTGGTACTGATCTAGTACCCGATTGCATGATATTTCTCCTGGACATAAAATACGACCCAAGAAACCATAACCAACGCTTCGAAATGATCAAGTTACATTTTTAGCATTTTGTGGCAATTAAACTGGTATTCCGCTAGTCGTGCCTATATTATCGCCTGCCATGGTCCAGGCCGGATGGCTTGATACGGAGCCAGTAACGGATCGCATGATATTTGTCCGGGACAGCAAATACGACCGAAGGAACCACAACCAACGCTTCGAAATGATCAAGTTACATTTTTTGGCATTCTATGGCAATTAAACTGGAATTCTGCCAGTCGTGCCTATATTATTGTCTGCCATGCTTTAGGCCGGACGCCTTTGTACGGAGCCGGTACCGGATCGCATGATATTTGTTCGGGACATCAAATACGACCTATGGAACCATAACCAACGATTCGAAATGATCAAGCTACATTTTTTGTCATTTTATGACAATGAAACTGGAATTTCGCTAGTCGTGCCTAAATAATCGCCTGCCATGGTCCAGGCCGGACGCCTTGGTACGGAGCCGGTATCGGATAGCATGATATTTGTCCGGGACATCAAATACGACCCAAGGAACCATAACCAACGCTTCGAAATGATCAATTTATAATTTTTGGCATTTTATGGCAATTAAACTAGAACTCCGCCAGTCGTGCCTATATTATTGTCTGCCATGGTTCAGGCCGGACGCCTTGGTACGGAGCCATTACCGGATCACATGATATTTGTCTAGGAAATCAAATACGGCTCAAGGAACCAGAAGCAATGCTTCGAAATGATCAAGTTACATTTTTTAGCATTTTGTGGCAAATTAACTGGAGTTCTGCTAGTCGTGCCTGTATTATTGCCTGCCATGGTCCAGGCCAGACGACTTGGTACGGTGCTGGTACCGGATCGCATGATATTTTTCTAGGATAGCAAATACGACTCAAGGAACCATAACGAACGCTTCAAAATGATCAAGTTACATTTTTTAGCATTCTATGGCAATTAAACTGGAATTCCGCCAGTCGTGCCTATATTTTTGTCTGCCATGGTTTAGGCCGGACGCCTTGGTACGGATCCGGTACCGGATCACATTATATTTTTACTGGACATCAAATACGACCCAAGGAACCATAACCAACACTTCAAAATAATCAAGTTACATTTTTTGGCATTTTATGGCAATTAAACTGGAATTTCACCAGTCGTGCCTGTATTATCTCCTGCCATGGTCCAGGCAAGACGCCTTGGTACGAAGCCAGTACTGGATCACATGATATTTGTTTGGGACATCAAATACGACCCAAGAAACCATAACAAGCGCTTCGAAATGATCAAGTTACAGTTTTTGGCATTTTATCGCAATTAAACTGGAATTCCGCTAATCGTGCCTGTATTATCGCCTGCCATGGTCTAGGCCGGATGCCTTGGTACAGAGCCGGTATCGGATTGCATAATATTTGTATGGGACATCAAATACGACCCAAGGAACCATAACCAATGCTTCGAAATGATCAAGTTAATTTTGTGGAATTTTATGGCAATTAAACTAGAATTACGCCAATCGTGCATGTTTTATTGCCTGCCATGGTCCAGGCCGGACGCCTTGGTATGGAGCCGGTACCCGATCATATGATATTTCTTCGGACATCAAATACGACCCAAGGAACCATAACCAACGCTTAGAAATGATCAAGTTACATCTTTTGGTATTTTATGGAAATTAAACTAGAATTCCGCCAGTCGTGCCTGTATTATCGCCTGCCATAGTCCAGGCCGGACGCATTGGTACGGAGTTGGTACCGGATTGCATGATATTTTTACGGGACATTAAATACAACTCAAGGAACCACAACCAACGCTTCGAAATGATCAAGTTACATTTTTTGGCATTTTATGGCAATTAAACTAGAATTGTCGTGCCTGTATTATCGTCTGCCATGGTCCAAGCCGCACGCCTTGGTACGGAGCCGATACCGGATCGCATGATATTTGTTCGGGAAAATACGACCCAAGGAACCATAACCAAGGCTTCGAAATGATGAAGTTACATATTTTTGCATTTTATGGCAATTAAATTGGAATTCCGCTAGTCGTGCCTGTATTATCGCCTGCCATGGTCCAGGCTGGATGCGTTGGTATGGAGCCGGTACCAGATCGCATGATATTTTTCCGGGACATCAAATAAAATCTTAGGAACCATAACCAACACTTCGAAATGATCAACTTACATTTTTTGGCATTTTATGACAATGAAACTGGAATTCCGCTAGTCGTGCTTGTATTATCGCCTGCCATGGTCCAGGCCTGACGCCTTGGTACGGAGCCGGTATCGGATAATATGATATTTGTCCGGGATATCAAATACGACCCAAGGAACCATAACAAACGCTTCGCAATGAAAAAGTTACATTTTTGGCATTTTATAGCAATTAAACTGGAATTCCGCCAATTGTGCCTATATTATCGCCTGCCATGGTCCAGGCCAGAAGCCTTGGAACGGAGCCGGTTCCGGATAACATGATATTTGTTCGGGACATCAAATACGACCCAAGGAACCATAACCAATGCCTTCGAAATATTCAAGTTACATTTTTTGGCATTTTATGGCAATTAAACTGGAATTCCGCCAATCTTGCCTGTATTATCGCCTTCCCTGGTCCAGGCCGGACGCCTAGGTACGGAGCCGGTACCGGATCGCATGATATTTTTTCGGGACATCAAATAAGACCTTAGGAACCATAACCAATGCTTAGAAATGATCAAGTTACATTTTTTGGCATTTTATGGCAAGAAAACTGGAATTTCGCTAGTCGTGGTTGTATTATCGCCTGCCATTGTCCAGGCTGGACGCCTTGGTACGGAGCCGGTACCGGATTGCATGATATTTTACCGAGACATCAAATACGACCCATGGAACCATAACCAATGCTTCAAAATGATCAAGTTAAATGTTTTGGCTTTTTATGGAAATTAAACTGGAATTCCGCTAGTCGTGCTTGTATTATCGCCTGCCATGGTCCAGGCTGGACGCCTTGGTACTAAGCTGGTACTGGATTGCATGATATTTGTCCGGGACATCAAATATAACCCAAGGAACCATAAAGAATGCTTCGAAATGATCAAGTTACATTTTTTGCCATTTTATGGTAATTAAACTGGGATTCAGCAAGTTGTGTCTGTATTATCGCCTGCCATGGTCCAGGCCGGACGCCTAGGTACGGAGCCCATACCGGATCGCATGATATTTGTACGAGACATCAAATACGACCTTAGGAACCATAATCAACGATTCGAAATGATCAAGTTACATTTTTTGGCATCTTATGACAATGAACTTGAATCGGCCAGTCGTGCCTATATTATTGCCTGCCATGGTCCAGACCAAACGCCTTGGTACGGAGCCGGTACCAGATTGCATGATATTTGTCGGGGACGTCAAATAAGAACCATGTAACCATAACAAATTCTTCGAAATGATCAAGTAACATTTCTTGGCATTTTATGGCAATTAAACTGGAATTCCGCTAGTGGTGCCTGTATTATCGCCTGCCATGGTCCACGCCGGACACCTTGGTAATGAGCTAGTACCCGATTGCATGATATTTCTCCGGGACATCAAGTACGACCCATGGAACCATAACCAACGCTTCAAAATGATCAAGTTACATTCTTTAGCATTTTGTGGAAATTAAACTGGTATTCCGCCAGTCGTGCCTATATTATTGTCTGCCATGGTTCAGGCCGGACGTCTTGGTATGGAGCCGGTACCGGATCACATGATATTTGTCCGGGACATCAAATACGACCCGAGGAACCATAACCAATGCTTCGAAATGATCAAGTTACATTTTTTGGCATTTTATGGCAATTAAACTGGAATTCCAACAATCGTGCATGTATAATCGCCTGCCATGGTCCAAGCTGGACTCCTTGGTACGGAGCCGGTACACGATCACATGATAGTTCTCCGGGACATCAAATACGACCCAAGGAACCATAACCAACACTTAGAAATGATCAAATTAAATTTTTTGGCATTTTATGGAAATTAAACTAGAAGTCTGCCAGTCGTGCCTGTATTATCGCCTGCCATGGTCCAGGCCAGACGCCTTGGTATGGATACGGTACCAGATTGCATGATATTTTTTCAGGACATCAAATACGACCCAAGAAACCACAACCAACGCTTTTAAATGATCAAGTTACATTTTTTGGCATTTTATGGCAATTAAAATAGAATTCCGCTAGTTGTGCCTGTATTATCGCTTGCCATGGTCCAAGCTGCACACCTTGGTACATAGCCGATATCAGATCGCATGATATTTGTTTGGGACTGCAAATACGACCCAAGGAACCATAACCAAGGCTTCGAAATGATCAAGTTACATTTTTTGGCATTTTATGGCAATTAAATTGGAATTCCGCCAGTCGTGCCTGTATTATTGCCTGCCATGGTCCAGGCCGGATGCCTTGATACGGAGCCGGTACTGGATCGCATGATATTTTTCTGGGACATCAAATACGACCTTAGGAACCATAACCAACGCTTCAAAATGATCAAGTTATATTTTTTGGCATTTTATGACGATGAAACTGGAATTCCGCTACTCGTGCATGTATTATAGCCTGCCATGGTCCAGGCCGAACGCCTTGGTACGGAGCCGGTACCCGATCACATGATATTTCCCCGGGACATCAAATACGGCCCAAGGAACCATAACCAATGCTTAGAAATAATTATGTTATATTTTTTGGCATTTTATGGAAATTAAACCAGATCGCATGATATTTGTCCGGGACATTAAATACGATCTTAGGAACCATAACCAACGCTTCGAAATGATCAAGTTACATTTTTTGGCATTTTATGACAATGAAACTGGAAGTCCGCTAGTCGTGCTTGTATTATCGCCTGCCATGGTCCAAGCCTAACACCTTGGTACGGAGTCGGTACCGGATAACATGATATTTGTCAGGGACATCAAATACGACCCAAGGAACCATAACAAACGCCTTCGAAATATTCAAGTTACATTTTTCGGCATTTTATGGAAATTAAACTGGGATTCTGCCAATCTTGCCTGTATTATCGCCTTCCATGGTCCATGCCGGACGCCTAGGTACGGAACCGGTACCGGATCGCATGATATTTGTTCGGGAAATCAAATACGACCTTAGGAACCATAACCAATGCTTAGAAATGATCAAGTTACATTTTTTGGCATTTTATGGCAGTGAAACTGGAATTCTGCTAGTCGTGGTTGTATTATCGCCTGCCATTGTCCAGGCTGGACGCCTTGGTATGGAGCCGGTACCGGATTTCATGATATTTTACCGGGACATCAAATACGACCCATGGAACCATAACTAATGTTTCAAAATGATCAAGTTAAATTTTTTGGCATTTTATGGAAATTAAACTGGAATTCCGCCAGTCGTGTCTGTATTATCGCCTGCCATGGTCCAGGCCGGAAGCCTAGGTACGGAGCCGATACCGGATCGCATGATATTTGTACGGGACATCAAATACGACCTTAGTAAGCATAATCAACGCTTCGAAACGATCAAGTTACATTTTTTGGCATCTTATCAAAATTAACTTGAATCGGCCAGTCGTGCCTATATTATCGCCTGCCATGGTCCAAACCAAACGCCTTGGT